>JAWPHD010006018.1:0-151960 GCA_037043455.1 Cyrtodaria siliqua
CGTAAAACGTGATGATGGCCTTTTAACCTTATATTACATACTTAACATGTAAAATCAATCCGTTGATTAGCATTGATTAGTTATGATAGCTGAACATTTAAGTTGTTCCAGAAAAATAATTCATTGATCAGTAGAAACTAATTGACCGAAACACTAAGACTGATAAGCGCTACGTGTTGAATCGTAACGCCTTGTAAATCGCTTATATCCTTAACCACTGTGGAGGAATATAGGATATCTTAGAAACTGGTGTTGTTAAATACAAAATGGGTATTGTTAACACCAATCAACTATGTCGAACGAGTTTAATAAAAGTAAAGAAAACATAGTATTTGACACGATATGTTTTACATACAAACATTACGCGTATTCGACTGTCCTGTTTCCGTTGAGCAAATGTTCTATTCGACTGGCACAATATATTGTTTGCAATGAGTACTTACTTCACACAGTAACGACCCCGTTATCGCCGTTGACCACAGCCAAACGACTGACCAATCAAATCAATCCAAAGAAATTATCGAGATGTTGCGAATAAATTGTTTACTGAAGTATGATTGGACGATACAAAAGAGGGAGAATTTCAATAAACAGAACGGCAAGTTGCTCAACGGAAAGAGGCCATTCAAATACTCGTATTGTATTCAAACCAAACATCGTCAGAGGCATAAAAAAGTCTCATCAAAACTCCTTAAGATAAGAAATCATAACTGAAGCCGAAACCCCAGTGTACCAGCATAATAGTGTAGGCGCACATTACTGAGATGATTTCGAAGAAACTGTATACAGTTGTGTTCATTAAAGTGTCTACATATCTGCTTAATATTATTTCATAACGGACCATTCAAAATGGACGACTTAGCGACTTGTCCAATCGGCAACGGAATAACAAAACTAACTTCGTGTTTACGAAAAAACAATCAAATACTCAAAGATGAATTATCAAACATATACTTGCACGCCAATATTCGTTACTGGTTATAAAACAAGTTCGTATTCGAAAAGATAAGAAGCCATAGGACATCACTAGTTTTCGAAACCATAAATCGCTACCGTGCAGATCAGACACCACTATTGATTTGGGGCTTCCGATTGGTTGAAAACAGTATAGGGTCCATTAGGGCATATAGTCAGATTGTAAGGTAGATTCTGATTGGATTAAATTACCCAAATCATAACAAATCCCCATAAAACATCAAAATATTATGTTTCCATCATAAAACATGTTGATTTAGGATATTTTGACTGAAATTTGCATTTTTATGGATACAATTTTACTGAGAGTTTATTTGCAAAAAGTAAAATTTCTTTACTGCCATTCTGGGGGTGGCCACCTTCAGTGAACTATTAAAGGCTGTAAGCATCAGATTATCCCGAATTTGCTGGTCATTTTTTGGTGTCTCTAAGATAGTTCTTTAAAACAAGTTAGGTTTTATCATCCATTCGGATATAGGAATAGGGGTTGTAGGCCAAAAGGCTATAATGGAGGCCTATGGGAAATGCAATAGTGGTATATGACCTAAAGCTAGATTCTGCATGGAGTAAAAGTGAAAGAAAACATACTTTTGTTTTAACACAATGATTTGAAAGTGTGAGAAATGTTGAATTATGTTGTATTTTGACTTTTCTTGTAACTTTTTTAATGATTTTTAAATATTTGAAAGTTTTATGATGCAATATAGGTAATTTAAATTCTTTTATTAGGGTTGTGAACACAAAATTAGCCATTTCTGACACCTGGTATACAAAATTGGCCTGTAATGCACCTATTTGACAGAATTTAATGTACATCTAGTAAGTTTTATTCATTTCTGAGGACTTTGCATACATTTTTTGGCAAAAATGTCAGAAAGCGACAAGCTGCATCTGTCGGCTAAGATGTCGAAAAGGGCGCTTATGTCTGTTTTGAAAAAAGATGTTGAGGTAAACTCTGACTCTGAGTTCATCGCGTCTTTACGGTTAGGTTGATATGCAAATATTTTATGCAGTTTAATACATTTTACAAATTAAATAATTTAGTTGGCAAAAAATATGACATTTTCCAATTCTTTTTAAAGTTCTTTTCTACCCCACCCCTTTCATTTTAATGAATTTTCATGGATCTGTACCGTCAACAGTGCTTTTTGGCTGCATGGTTGCATGAAAATGACCTGTAAAGGTGGCACAACAATATCTAATCAAAAAATACATTGAATTGTACAGTTACAGGCAATCGTGTCTAATGAGCATATTGTAAAACATGACATGGCCTTAAAAATGGAGTTGGGGAGGATATTCTCAGAATTATTTTTTGTCATTTTTAAAGTGAAAAGTTGCATTTTCTTGATGGTTTCACATATAGAAACTGCTGCATAATGTTTATTAATCCATTTGAAGGCAGATTTTGAACATATACAAAAACAGTGGCATTTTTATGGTAAAATCTGTTGTTTTGATCCCTGAAAATCACAAATATCATTTTTCAGTAGAAATGATTTTCAAGAGAGCTTCAACTGGTTGAAAATCACATGTTATTGATGAAATCACTTCAAAATCACTTTATTTGAAACAAAAGATTGGAACGGTTGTCGAGATATGGCATTTTGAAGATTCTGGATTTACGCGTAAAAATCGCATGAAATTGACATCAGCCGAAGCCATTTAAAGCCCTCATATTTTGTAGAAAAGTATTTTTTTCTAAAAAAAAAAGACACCATTCTTCTCAGAATGAATGTATGAAACAATTTAGCCAGAAAAAAACAAACTTCAATTAGGTTTGAATGTCTATTTAGGTCAGACTATTGATTTGGGGCTTCTGATTGGTTGAAAAAAGTATAGGGTCTATTAGGGCATATAGTCAGATTGTAAGGTAGATTCTAATTGGATTAAATTACCCAAATCATAACAAATCCCCATAAAACATCGAAATATGATGTTTCCATCATAAAACATGTTGATTTAGGATATTTTGACTGAAATTTGCATTTTTATGGATACAATTTTACTGAGAGTATATTTGCAAAAAGTAAAATTTCTTTACTGCCATTCTGGGGGTGGCCACCTTCAGTGAACTATTAGAGGCTGAAAGTATCAGATTATCCCCAATTTGCTGGTCATTTTGGAGTGTCTCTAAGATAGTTCTTTAAAAAAAGTTAGGTTTTATCATCCATTCGGATATAGAAATAGGGGTTGTAGGCCAAAAGGCTATAATGGAGGCCTACGGGAAATGCAATAGTGGTATATGACCTGCACATATCCTTACCAAAATGCGGTCAGATCACTGACATATGGCATATATCAATGTCGCAGGTAAGATCTAAACATACATCGAAAACGCTGTGTTTACTTTCTAGAAGGCGATTTTTGCACCATATCACTCCACAACGGACCAATTTCACGGTCTTATCCAATAAACGGACGTTGAACTGAGATTATCCGATAGACTTTGTCACTGTGTAAATATATGTATTCCAGCAACCCAGTGTGTCACAGTGTGTCGCATTCTGAATGCATGTCGTACTTTGAAGTTATTGTTAAATTGATAATTTTGTTATAATACATATATTCAGTTGAACTATCTAAATGTACAGGCCATAGCTGTATGTTTAATGCAATGCGAAAATTCAATTATTACATTAACTGTTATTGTGCAGCTCAGTATTACCTATATCACAAAACATTGTGCCTTCTTTAAACATTTTGACAATAAAACACGTTTAAAAACATTGTTTACTGAACAAATGCGATAACCTGTTTAATATTGCCTATTAAATGTTTTAATTTACAATAATTATGCAAACTTTTAAAGCCGAAATTAAGATTGTATTTCATATTCCCAGCAAACCCCGTTTTCGCTTCTTGACGATGGGGGAATTGCTTTTGCCTTCTTGTTTGTCTGTTTGCGTGTTTGTTTCTGTGTTTTGTAGTTGTCCTCCTTGAATGCTACTTTCCCTGTCCGATCTTTTTATATTTCTTTTTGATGGGGTATGAAAGGTAATACTCGGACCACGTAATGATTATAATTGCCGTCGTTGAATCTGAAATGTCTGCCTCTTTATGTCTAATCACTATGTATACCCCAGTTGCATCACGTAGATACATAGTTCCATTACGATCATCCTAGGCTCTTTGCTAACCGCATGGCCTTATTATAATTGCTTGCTTATAAGATTGACATTTTTGATTACTTTTGTCAAAACATATCGACATGCTTCTCCATTATGTTGCAGTAAAGAACTTATTTCAGGCATTAGAGCTATAATAATGTGTGAGATATCCTGCGCTATCGTCTTCATCTGTGACCATGGGGTATTTAATAATATCAATTGCTAATAATCTGTTTACAAAAACTATTATTTACTATTAATGTTACATTATCAGGTCGCGTCATAATAAGTAATTACGAAAACAGGACATCAGTATATGTTTACTTTATTGAAACGAGCGGTGAGGCAATACTTATTTAAAATGATTATTATTCTGCAGTAGTTTACAAATAATGTTACATTATCAGGTCGCGTCATAATTATTATTTACGAAAACTGGACATCTTCGGGTAGGGTAATGCAAACATGTCTTCAATTATTTTATTGAAACGAGCGGTGAGGAAATTATCATTTAAAATGATTATTATTCTGCAGTTGTTATATGATTCAAAAATGGAGTACAAATACACACATTTGTATGCCTGAACTCTACGTTTAAAATGATTTGAATAATATATACCGACTACTTAAAAATATACTGGTTCAAATCTGTGCAATTACCCACCACGTATTTATTTGCATTTTAAATGCAATCCATTTGTGCTCATTCTTGATTCCATTTGCATTTAATTGTGTTTTCTGCATTTTTAATTGCTTGGAGCTTAGAGATGTTAGACTTAATGTTTGTTGAGCAAACACAAATTGAATAAAGTTCTTAGGATTGTTTGTTATAGCTGGGCGGGATTCTTGGTAAATTTGGCAAATTGCACACATGTGGAAACTTCAAGACAATGAAATCTCACAATTTCGATTAAAAGCGAAATGTTAAGATTGAAAAAGTATCAAATTAAGGAATTCAAAATTATTATGATTATCGCGAAAGAGAAGTAGTTCCCTCAGAATAGCTCATGTATTTGTTAATATTGTGGAATAACCGTTTATGCATGTTTTTATGTTAAAAGCAACATCTGATGATGTGTTAATATTTCGAAACAATAGTGTATGCATGTGTTAATGTTTTGAATGCAACAGTTGATGCCTATGTAATATGTTGAAAACAATAATTTATGCAATATAAGTAAAACGCATACATGATAATGTACAAAAGTCTAGAAAGCCAAAAAGTAAGGACACAGTGACTTGGCAGAAGCCAGAGCAACTAGAGAACAAACCGTTAAGGGTACGACAAAAAAGGGGTAAAAATATCGGACAGGGAAAGCAGCATTCAAGGACGACAGTCAACCACAAAACACAAAAACAAACACGCAAACAGACAAACGAAATGACATAGTTATAAAAAATGCAAACGACATCACAAACACAAAAGGGTTGACAATAGGGCTACCGCCTTGGAACGGTCAGTGGCAAAGTAGGCCACTGGGGTTTAAACCGGTTCTAGGGTGCACCAAACCTCACACTTACCCTACTGTCATCCCATTAAAACAGGACAGTGTAAATAAAGAAATCCCCGCCATGATCTAAACTCTAACCAACAAGGCAGCATCAATAGGCAATATAAGTAAAACACAAATATGCTCGTGTAAATATAATACAAAAAAACAATAGCCTAGAAAGCCACAATGAAGGTACTCAATGACTTGGCAGAAGCCAGAGCAGTAAGAGAATACACCATTAAGGGCACGACAAGAAAGAACATGGACAAACATCAAACGCCACCGTCCCAATGGGCTTTAGGTAGGCGTCATCATAGGGTCCATAGCCTGTCCGGTCATCGTACAATTAAAGAGGAAAGCATAGTGGCGAACTGTAAAAGGGTCCACCACCAAGCATGCAGTACGTTGCAAAATGATAGGGTCATAACCTCTTTTGATAAACTTTTTAACAAGTTTAACAAAGATAGCATGAAAGTGATCACGACCAAGAATCTTACGAAGTTTATAAATCACATCACCATAGAATTCAGGTTGTGATAGTCCTTGTCGCAGAAGAGTCCTTAAATTACATTTATATTTGGAAAGAGGATCAGGGTAACGATAATAAAATGTTGCAAAGGGTTTACGAAGTTTATGGTAACGGTAACCCTGATTGAGTAACTTTTTAGTTATACAAAGATTACGAATATTAAAGTCTTCAACTCGAGTACAAGCTCTAGAAAAACGAATAAGTTGAGACGGATACACCCCATAAGAAGTTGCTCGGGGAACATCCCCATCCAAGTGGGGATAATTAACAATGTCAAAATTAAAATCATCTCTCTTGTCATAGATTTTGCTAATTATTTTACCATTTTCAATCGTGAGATCTAAATCAAGAAAAGATGCGTTTTTATCAGATATATTTTCTTTATTAAGCCGAAGTTCTTTAGGATAAATATTATGAACCATAGTTGGAAAGAAAGGGTTGTCAATGTTCAGTATGTCATCCAGATACCGAGAGGTGTCATTAAAAGCTTCAATAACATTTGGCTGGGTATCTGGTGAAAGACTCAACATGAAATCCCTTTCATAGCAAAATAAAAACAAATTTGTCTATAAACGGTGGTACCATACCTGACGAAAATATTATCTAATAAGAAGATGAGTGCTTCACAAACTTCATAGCAAGTCCACATAGTATAATTGTCTAAACTGCCGTTAGTGAAAAACGCTTTAATATTATTACATGCTAAAAATGTAGTATTTTCTCTAGCGAATGTTTTTTGAATAAGAGAAATTAGCTTGTCTTTAATAAGATGATGTGGTAAGGTTGTATATAGTGTAGAGAAGTCATAAGTACTTACTGATGAAACTTGACCTTTATTGAAAATTTTATCAAGAACGTCTCCTGAATTCTTTATAGACCAAAATAAATTAATCCCAGAGTTTTCATAAGTTTTATCACAATATAGTTTAACGTGATCTTTAACGGCAGTAAGACAAGAAGCTAAAAGTTTGGAGATGTTTGCTGTCGTGCAGGCACTAGAATTAGAAATAAAGCGAGCCTTATACGGACTTTTATGTAATTTAGGAATCCAGTACATGGTAGGCAGTTTATTTTGCTTATCGCTTACACCAGCCTTGAAAGTAGTGCACCGAGTGATATGTGCGGAAACAACATCATCCTCAGTAGAATTAACTGGAGTATACGAATTGGTGCTGCCAAGTTGCAGAGATAAAACATTGACGTAATGTAGGCGTCAAACAATAATTACATTATTAGCTGCTTTATCTGCAGGAACTAAAACAAATTTATTATGAAATTCCTGAATTCCCGATTTTAGATTACGAAAGGAAAACCTAGGTCTCGGAGGTAGTAAAGAGGGGTTAGCATTATAAAAGTTAATACGTGTATCTATAATTTTAAGAATAGACTTTTTCCAAGTAGAAAGCGAGTTTGGGTCCGCATGTTCTCTACGACACCATTTTATACTAAAATCTTCAATGGAGTGGGCGATCTTGGCACGACAGGCATTAAAATCAATAGTTGAAGGTAATCTATATTTAGGACCTTTCGAAAACAAATGCCGAATACGTTTATCAAAAATATCAAAATTACCAGTGATGACATGACCTGCTGGAGCATAGCACAATTTTGATGTGTTGCATTCACATTCCTTAGGAGTATTAAGTACTATATTAAGGTCAGAAACTATTTTGTTGTAGTTGAAAATAATATTTCTAATAGGCTTTTTATACTTATAACAAATTACAGGACTTTCGGAATTTTTGAAATATTTTGGGATAGAATCAACTACACGAGTATCCCGAAAAATACTAGGCATGTCAATGAAATCAATACCTTTATTAATATATAGTAGTTTTAGAAAATGCCTGACGTGATCAGACTCCTTGTCAATATGGGGTCGGAGAACATGTTGTGTGTAGCTTTGAACTATGGAAGCAGTGTTATACAAGGGATCTGTACGAATGAAAATTGTGTCGGCTTCCTCGTCGATCAACTTTAGTGAAGAAATAGACAAAGATGTAAGCCGTGAAAGCATAGAGTACTTTCCAGACTGTTTAAAAATAGTATGTAAATCAGCGACAGAAATAATTACGCGCGATTTACGTTTTATGTTACCATTACGCCTAAGACCATGAGACCTAGATTTACGCTTTCGAATAGAAAATATAGAAAAAATGTCAATAATAGGATCTTTAGAAATATTTCCTTCTTGATAAATATTGTCATTAAGACCGAGTGGATAAGGTGTCTGTAAGTTTTTCATCCACTTAAGTTCTGCAATGTGTCTAGCTTTTATTTTAAAGCTTTTAGTAGCATCATTATCAAAAAATAAATATTCAACTGGTTGAACAGATACGTAATTAAAATTATGACCTGACTGACGAAGGTGTTGGTACAAGTAATTTTTTAACTATTTAGGATTACTAGCATTATATTTGTGTTCACGAAATCGAACTTTTAAGGATCGACCTGTTTGTCCAACATATTGTATACCGCAAAGTGGTGCATTTCAAGTCAGAACATAAATGACGTGAGTAGTACGTCAATCAACATTTGAAGCTAGACATACGAGATTAAAGACAAACATCAAACGCTACCGTCCTATAAGGATTTCGGTAGACGTCATCATAGGGTAAACAATCTATAGGGTCATCGCACAATCAAAGAGGAAAGCATAGTGGCGAACTGTAAATGGGCAAACACTAAACATGGTTTACGATGCAAAATGATAGTAATAACCTCTTTTGATATAATTATTATAACAAATTTAATACAAACATTATGAAAGTCATTATGACCAAGGATCTTACGAAGTTTGTAAATCATATCACCATAGAAGTCAGGTTGCGGATGTCCTTGTCGCAGAAGAGTTCTTAAATTAAAAGTAGATCAGCGTTACGATAATAACATTTTGCAAAGGTTTTCGAAGTTTGTGGTAACGGTAGCCCTGCTGGAGTAGCTTTTTATTTATACAAATATTACAAATAGTAAAGTCCTCAACACGACTACAAGCTCTAGAAAAAGCGAATAAGTTGAGAAACATAGATCCCATAGGAAGTAGCCCGGGGAACATCCCTTCTAAATGGGAATAATAAACAATATCAAAATTAAAATCATTTCTCTTGTGATATATTGTACTAATTTTTTCGCCATTTTCAATAGAGAGATGTAAATCAAGAAAAGAAGGGACAGTATTGAGTCTGTTTATGAAAGGTAATATATTTTTGCTATACCTCTCACACCCTAGCAACGGCTTCGGCGGTATTATACTGTATAACCACAAAGAGTGGGCTTGGTGATCTCAAAAAGGAACAGTAAGTATTAACACTACTGAAAGGTAACACAATGGCTCACATACTCCAACAAAATGAGATATTTCCTCCACCGCAAAAGATGATTCGATTCATTCAGTATTTATTTTCTGAGAGACCATATCTTATAATGAACGGATATGCCTTGTACCCTTTGAGAGGGCTAACTCAAAAGGTTCGTCAAGGATGAATCAAATTGTTTTTTGCTAGAAGAAAGGGCTCAATGTGTAGATGCATATGCGCATTAGTTGAAAACATTTTGTAAAAGAGTAAGAAATTTATAAAGCAAAGACTTAACCCAATCGAGCACTTTGTTAATAAGTGTTTGCCTTAAACTGGACCAAAAAGTCACATTGATTCGCCACCGTATGTACATGTTTCCATTTTATTAAAGACAAAATGAATGTTTGCCTATATCAACTTAATAGCTTAACTAAAGAAATACAAATATATCTTATTATTGTAGGGTTTGCTGAAATATACATTCGTGCAGGTGTTATTAGATGGAAATTCCTAAATAATGTTCATAGTTTATAGTTAACTTTCACAAATCTACCATAAGCTGGCGTAAATAAGTTGTAAGCAACGTGACTCTAATCACACATTCCATCAGTAAATGCAAAAAGTGACTCTCCGTTCTCAAACGAATGGATATGTTTATTGGATACGATACATGTTGAAGTTGGTCTTTGTTCATCAAAGAAATGTTGTAACGGATCTTGGAAAAGTTAAAATCTGATATAAGCTCTCATTTACATAAATATTATGTGCACAGTGACTTGAAATATTTAAAGGGACAGGTGGCACTATGGTAATATTTATTGAGTTTGTACTTTAAACTCGCTGAATTATAATTAAATAAATAGAAGACATTTGTTGTTCTGGAGTGAATAATACATTTTATTTCATCGAGAAGTGATAAAACTCTATATTTTCCCGAATGCGAAGCATGAGTGAAAATATAAAATGTTTCTCACTTCGAGAAGAAGCGAATTATGCGATACAATTTCCCTTGAGTAAATCCATAATCGGCTACATATTAACTGTATAATAAAATACTGGACATTAAAATCAAACTTCTGAAATGGTAAATGAATCAGGAGCCGTTTTATTGAACGGTATATTCAATAGTGGGCGGGGAGTAGTTCGTATGTATGTGAGCAATTCATACATAATGTCTGCAGTTCCTTTGATAATGTCCGCAATGTGTGAAATGCAGTGGAGACTGCTTATTTATTGGTAATACTACAATGAGATTAGCATCAGCTTTGAGGAACATAAAGCAATTCCACTAACAGCGTTACTAAATGCAAACATTTCTGAAATTAATGATTGTTAGGGATGTTTTCTGACTTATATAACATACTGTATCTAGAAATAATAACACTAATGTCGTCGACCCTACGCATATATTATTTATTACATGAATTTACCAACATGGTTCCCTTTATTTGTCTCCAAATATTTATTACAAGGCGACAACGATACTACCAAATTAGTAGTATGAAATAGTTCTTTGATTTAATCGATTTCAGTGCTGTTTAAGATTTCTTAAAGAAAATCAGTATCACTCATTATGATATATTAATATTTGCATTTACATGTGTACACAAGCCCGTTGACAGGCATTTGTTTACCTTCTTATACAGTTGATTTTATTTCCATATCGTTCCTTATTTGTAAACAGCTTTACCTATACAGTTTAGCATACTTATTAATAATTGACCATTTTATTTTCATACATATTCTCGCGCAATATGACCTATTTATCTGTCCACGGGTCGTCAAACATCATTTATTTATTAATTTATTCGTTTCTTCGTTCTTTCGTTCGTTTACAAATATCCTTTCATACATCGTTTTACAACTTATTGTTTCACTCATCGTTGATTCTAAGTAAGGGATTCCAATGTTTCTCATTCCTAACATGTAGGTATAAGAAAGTTAAAAATACCCTGACGACATCATCAAACTTACAAGTCGCATGCTATATTATTAACTCCCATAACAGCGTACGAGTTTAAATATATACTGTTTTACTTGGCCATTATTTCAGGTGGAGTTCGTTTTTAATGTTCGAAGAAAACATGAAAAATCATTATATCGTATAAATAGATATAAAAGTCATACAGGAAATTTAGCATTCAAGGGCCAAAGTCAACCAAAAGCACGCATAAAACAAATTAAAAAGACAAAAACAACAATTAAAAAGATAAATAAATGGCAATACATGACCTGACAAGCATAAAAGGGTTGACAATAGGGCTTCCGCCTTGGAACGTTCAGTGGCAAAAAGGGCCGCTGGGGTATAAATACGGTTCTAGGGTGCACCACACCTCACTCATCATATTGTCATCCCAATACAGAAGGATATTGTAAATAAAGATATCCCCGCCAAGTTATATTCTCTAACAATCCACCATTTATAGGCAATATAAGTATAACACGTAAATGATATATGTTCCGTTTTATAAAGAAATATAAAAAGATCGGACAGGGAAAGTTGCGTTCAAGGAGGACAGACAACCACACAACACAGAAACAAACATGCAAACAGACAAGCAAGAAGGCAAAAGTAATACTAAATGCAAACGACATCACAAACACAATAGGTAGTATCTGTATTCTACGTAAATATAACTGTCAGTATTAAATCTGTAATCTATAAACCTTGTTGTAGACACCAGATTTATCTCAGTCCCTTGTTGTAGATACTTTCTTTATCTCAACCACTTGTTGCGGAAACAAGTTTTATTTCAACCCCTTGTTGTAGATACCATCTTTATCTCAACCCCTTGTTGCAGACCACAGCTTTATCTGAACCCCATGTAGTAGATACCAGCTTTATCTCAACCACTTGTTGTAGATACCAGCTTTATCTCATCCACTTGTTGCAGATCACAGCTTTATCTGAACCCCTTGTAGTAGATACCAGCTTTATCTCAACCACTTGTTGCAGACCACAGCTTTATCTCAACACCTTGTTGTAGACACCATATTTATCTCAGCCCCTTGTTGTAGATACCAGTTTTATCTCAACCACTTGTTGCAGACCACAGCTTTATCTCAACACCTTGTTGCGCACAATATGACCTATTTATGTGTCGACGTGCCGTAAAACACCATTCATTCATTCATTCATTGTAGACACCCTATTTATCTCAGCCCCTTGTTGTAGATACTAGCTTTATCTCAACCACTTGTTGCGCGGAAACCAGTTTTATTTCAACCCCTTATTGTAGATACCATTTTTTATCTCAACCCCTTGTTGCAGACCACAGCTTTATCTGAACCCCTTGTAGTAGATATCAGCTTTATCTCAACCCTTTGTTGTAGACACCAGCTTTATCTCAACCCCTTGTGGCAGATACCAGCTTTATCTCAACCTCTTGTTGAAGATACCATCTTTATCTCATCCACTTGCTGTAGATACCAGCTTTATCTCAACCCTTTGTAGTAGACACCAGCTTTATCGCAACCCCTTGTGCCAGATACCAGCTTTATCTCAATTCCTTGTTTTAGATACCAGCTTTATCTCAACCCTTTGTAGTAGATACCAGATTTATCTCAACCCCTTGTTGTAGACACCAGCTTTATCTCAACCCTTTGTAGTAGATACCAGATTTATCTCAACCCCTTGTTGTAGACACCAGCTTTATCTCAACCCTTTGTTGTAGACACCAGTTTTATCTCAACACTTTTTTGTAGACACCAGATTCATTTCAACCCTTTGTGTAGATACCAGCATTATCTCAGTCCCTTTTTGTAGATATCAAGTAGCGACACGTTCGATTACGTTCATCCTAGGTGTTTTGCTAACCCCGTGACGTTATGGTAATTGCGTTCTTATTTGCTAGTCATTTGTGAGTGATTTCGTGTAAATAAAATGGGCATGTTTCTCCATTATGCTACAGTACAGAACATATTTCAAGCTTTATCGGGGTAATAATGACTGAGACTTCCTGATCTATCGTCTACACCTGTGATCACGAGCTGCCTAATAATATACCAAATGTTAATACTCTGTCGACAATCCATTTGCATTACATGTTCACATCGTGTCACAATGCGTATTAAAAAAAAAGCTATCCTAAAGTAGAGAAAATGCAAAATGTATTTGTTAATCAATATATTTTGCTATTTGCTAAAACATGTGGAAAACAATGTAAATAAAATGATAATTAGTCTTCAAACTGCATCGATTCATAAATGGTTGATTGATATAATTGGATTTTATAGTCGCACCAACAGCTAAGGTCATATGGCGACTTTCCAGCTTCCATTGGTGGAGGAAGACCCCAGGTGCCCCTCCGGACAATTTTCGTGCACGGGCGGGCACCTGGGTAGAACTACCGACGTTCCGCAAGCCAGCTGGATAGCTTCCTCACATAAAGATTTCTAGGCCCCTGAGGGATCGAACCTACAGCGGTGAGGGGCAAGTGATTTCAAGTCAGAGACGTTAACCACTCGGCCACGGACGCCCCGATTCATAAATGGAGTACATGTAAACAAACTCAACAAACTTGTGTTACGATGTATTTGTAAGTTGTATAAACACAGTAATTTAAATATATAAACGCAATAATCTAAACATATGATATAAACGTTTAAATTTAAATATTCAAACGCAATAATTGTCAAGCCTTTTTGAAGAAGAAAAGAGACATATGTGTTGTTTTTCCGGCGGCGGCGAAGGCGTCAACATTCAAGTTTTACGTATAGGTCATTTTCTCACAAACTGTAAGCACTAGACCTTTTTAACTTTGCTTATAGTTGTATCGTGGGGGTATATCGCCACGTGACAAAGAAAATGTGCAAATGACCTTGACCCTCCATGCAAAGGGCAGATAACTTAATAGTTGTTAATTTTGCATTTAGGTCACCTTTTCACAAACTGTATGCACTAGACCTTTCAAACTTTGCTTATAGTTATGTGTTGGGTTGTACATTACAACGTGATAAAAAATATGTGCAAGTGACCTTGACCCTCCAAGCAAAGGGCATGTAACTTAATAGTTATTACCTTCATCTTTTGCGTTGAGGTCAATTTCTCGCAAACTGAATGCACTATACCGTTCAAACTTTGCTTATAGTTGTATCGTTGGGGTATATCGTGACAAAGAAAATGTGCAAATGACCTTGACCCTCCATGCAAAGGGCAGATAACTTAATAGTTGTTACTTTAAAATTTTGCATTTAGGTCACTTTTTCACAAACTGTATGCACTAGACCTTTCAAACTTTGCTTATAGTCATGTGTTGGGTTGTACATTACAACGTGATAAAGAATATGTGCAAGTGGCCTTGACCCTCCAAGCATAGGGCATGTAACTTAATAATTATTACCTTCATCTTTTGCGTTGAGGTCAATTTCTCGCAAACTGAATGCACTATACCGTTCAAACTTTGCTTATAGTTTTATCTTTGGTAGTACATTGCAACGTGACAAAGTGTCACCTTAGTGGTTGGGCTAACTCAGGAAAGAATCAATGACGGTGAATGCATTTACATAAGTTTAATGCAACTTTTAAAATATGTTTAATATTTATACAATTATCTAAAAAAACAAGCGAATACACAAATGAACTATGAAAAGAATGTTCTCATGAACGTTTAAGACGTTCTTAGTATTGTTATAAATACTGAATGTCTAAGACACTAAAGTGTTGTTAAAGCTATAACAATGTTGATCTAGCGCGATAACTGTGATGCGCGAGAGCTCATGAAGATGATGATGCGCGAATTCAATGGATGATTGTCATCAAATGCCTTCTGTAAGGGTTGATGACGCGAAGAAATGATAGTTAACCTCCACTGAGATTGTGAGTGATATTCCTCCAGTGAGGACTGGTAACGGGCCCACCTTGTGTCCCGGGGGTTGTCGTTAGTAAAACCTGGCCATGCTGACGCAGGTACGGGGACCGTCTCCACCGCTCGTAAACGTTAATCAACTAATTCCTCAGCTACTCTCTCAGTTTCAATTGCGGGCAATGCGACTGCCTCCGGATACCTAGTTGCATAGTCTACCATGGTTAAAATGTACCTATTTTTCCTATCCGACACTGGAAAAATTGGTCCAACTATGTCTACGGCTACCCGCTTAAATGGTGTATCTATCAGTGGCATCTGACCTAAATGTACTTTGGTCACTCGACCTTTTGGTACTGTCCTTTGGCATACATCGCAGGACCTACAATACCTAGTTACATCTCCACTAACGCCTGGCCAATAAAATTCTGCCAATACTCTATCTGACGTTTTCTTTACGCCTAAATGACCTCCCATAATCGACTCATGAGCTACCTTAAGCACTGTCGTTCTATACTGGGTAGGTACCACTAATTGGTGAAACTGTCTACTACCACTATCTTCAAATTCTCTGTACAATAACCTATTCTTATGTACAAACAACTACCGGACCCTTTACACTTCGTCACTACACCATCCTTGGCCTTCACCTTACAAGGACCTAATGACTCGTCTTGAGTTTGTGCTTCTATAAACTCCGCTTTAGATATGTCACCTACGGCTGCAGGAACCTTTAATTTTCTATAAGCCTGAGCTTGCTTCTGAACCTGCGCTCTAATCTCTACGGCATTACTTATGCTACTTCTAAAATCGGACATTACCGGAAGTGCTGAACCTTCTATGTTCCCTATCGTTAAATCATACATCGGGTCATCCATACATAGTGCCTCTGTAGTCCCTTTAAAGAAAGGTGTTTCTACATCTATTCTCGCTATTGGCACGTGCTCTACCGACTTATTTAACAACATACACGGTAACTGTTTACCTACCAACTGGTCATCCGTAACTAAACTACGCCTAACTACCACACCTGTACAACCTGTATCCCTCATTACAATTACGTCCGTGCCATTCACTCTACCATCTGCCGTTGGAAGATTTGCATACGGAAAGAGACATGTTCCGATCTTCGCCATTACACCATCCGCTTTAACACAACAGCTACTACTCTCGGTTTTAATAACCGGACTATTACTACCTCTGCCTCTACCTCTACCTCGGTTTTGACCACCTCTACCTCTACCGAAATTCCATGGGTTGTTAAAACCTTGGTTCGGACTACCTACATTGTTGTCCACTCTACTATTGTCACTAAAATTGTCTACGACAGCGGACACTTTCACCGCTTTCCTACACTCATGTGAAGCATGATTCCCAGTACAGTGACGACAACGAATAAAAGGTCTACCTATGTTACCACTATTGCTACCTCCTCTAGCACCCATCGAACTACCTCCACCTCTATAGTTTCCACTCTGGCCTTTCTGTTTATGATCGTCCCCTTGCCTATCTATAAAAGTTTTGTCTTTCGACACTACATTATGAGCTCCACCTCTAGCCTCGGCAAACTGATCTGCTTGAGTTGCCATTTCATCTACACTAGTTAGTTTTCTTTCTTTAAGAAATAAGAACAGATCTCTACTACAAACAGTGAATAGCTGGTCCCGCAACAAGACATCTATGAGGCCCTGATAAGTCTGCGCTACCTTCCCTTACTCTAACCACCTATCTAAGTAATTTCTAGACCTACTAATAAACTGAATAAATGACTCGCCTTTCTCAGGCAGACAAGCTCTAAACCGCTTTCTAAAACCTTCTTCAGTTAACTCAAATCTCTTTAAAAGAGCATCCTTTAACTTGTCATAGTCAAGAGCATCTACACTAGGTAACCTATAAAATACATCTAAGGCCTTGCCTCTCAATAACGCACTTAAATGAACTGCCCACTTATCTTTGGTCCATTCCTGTAACTCAGCATAACGTTCGAACCGTAACAAGTAACTGTCCATGTTATCTTTGTCAGCATCAAAGTATGGTAACTTCGAACCTTTTAACTTCCCAGAATAACTATCTTTCCCTTCAGTTTTACTGTCCTTACTATGTGTCTTAGCTGCTTCCAACTCTAAAGCTAACTTATGCTCAAACTCTGGTTTCTCCCTCTCCATCATTGTCTTAGCCTTAGCTAGTCTACCATCTGTTTCGAACCTCTCATGTTCTAACTCTTGCTTCTCCCTTACTATTCTACTTTCTAATTCTAACTTCTCTGTGGCTAGTCTACTTTCTTCATCTCGCTTCTCTTTAGCTAACCTACCTTCTAATTCTAACTTCTCTGTGGCTAGTCTACTTTCTTCATCTCGCTTCTCTTTAGCTAACCTACTTTCGAATTCTAGCTTCTCTTTAGCTAACCTACTTTCGAATTCTAGCTCCTCTTGAGCTAGTCTACTTTCTTCATCTCTTTCCTGCTTTGCTAATTCTCTTTCCTTAAGTCTAAATTCCCTTTCCTTAGCCTGTTCGTCTTTAACAAAGGTTCTAAGCTCCTCTCCAGCATACCCTAACTCCTTATCCATTTCAGTAAGATCCTTTATGGACGTCATGGTTATAGACATTGTGGACTACACACTACAATAATTACAATACACACGTCACTAATAATTCTACTCAACTAATTACTAATGGTAAGTCACTGTGTCCTCAGTAAATACCTGGGCATCATCATAGGACAAGTTAAATACACATTTGTACTAGCGCTAACTACTACCGGTTATGTATAGATAGTATCTAGCTTCCACAAAACATATACACTACATAAAATATCTATATTTGATATTGGACATAAACCTTAAACAATCATCGAAATGTGTAAAACATGTACATTTATATGTACTTCTCCCATCAATATAAGTATACTCGAGTGTCACAACATGAGTAGAACGTCTTGTTCGCCAACCTAATTGGATACTATGTGTATATCAAGGGAGGTAAAAACAAACACCCAAATTATTGAGCAAAAGTGCCTCAGACCCAATCGTGTAGACCATGCGACCTCGCGCCAAGGAAAGAACGGACAAAGCAACAGTTTTGACTCACCCTACCCTTGTCGTGTCTTGACTTGTCCTCCAAGCTGTGGCCGTGATCGTCGACAGTCGCCTTGATGGATCAGAGGGTGGTACACAATTCTAAAATAATAACTAGAGATTTAGTATATCATAATAAAGATCACTTATTGATTCTTTCCCTCCTTTGTCGCCCAAAATCCCACTACTCTGAAAACCAGTTGTCACAGGATGACCTTAGTGCTTGGGCTAACTCAGGAAAGAATCAATGACGGTGAATGCATTTACATAAGTTTAATGCAACTTTTAAAATATGTTTAATATATATACAATTATGATATATATACAAACTATGAAAAGAATGTTCTCATGAACGTTTAAGACGTTCTTAGTATTGTTATAAATACTGAATGTCTAAGACACTAAAGTGTTGTTAAAGCTATAACAATGTTGATCTAGCGCGATAACTGTGATGCGCGAGAGCTCATGAAGATGATGATGCGCGAATTCAATGGATGATTGTCATCAAATGCCTTCTGTAAGGGTTGATGACGCGATGCAATGATAGTTAACCTCCACTGAGATTGTGAGTGATATTCCTCCAGTGAGGGTCACCAATACCAGTAGTGGATGAGATAAAATTCCTTGGTCTTATTTTCGACCGTATATTAACGTTTATACCACACCTTAAATACTTGAAGGCCAAATGCCTTAAAGCTCTTAACTTACTTAAAGTTGTTGCAAACACTAATTGGGGAGCAGATCGAAAAGTCCTGTTGCGACTTTACAGATCTCTTATCAGATCCAAGCTGGACTACGGCTCGATAGTATATGGATCGACTCGCAAGTCGTACTTGAAGATGCTCGACCCTATACATAATCAAGGATTACGACTCGCCTTAGGTGCCTTTCGTACATCACCAGCCGAAAGTCTATATGTTGAAGCTAATGAACCATCACTGTCTCATAGACGGGACAAATTAGCTCTTCAATACGCCATTAAATTAAAGTCAAACCCTTCAAACCCAACTTTCGATAATGTTTTTAATCCTAGTTGTGAACCTCTTTTTGATCGAAAACCGAAGGCCATTCGACCATTTGGTCTTCTTTTTTACCCAAAATTAAGAGACACTGAAATCGACCTAAATTTGATTGCCAATGAACAAGTACCACAAATTCCACCGTGGACTTTGGAAACACCAACAATTATTTTTGATCTTTGTAATAATAACAAATCCAGCACAGACCCTACTGTCTTTCAAAGCAAATTTAATGAAATTAAATCGAAATACAGTAACTTTCAACATATCTACACAGATGGCTCTAAAGATGGAGATAAGGTAGCTGCAGCAGCTGTTGTTCACAAACACAGCATAAAGAGCCGCCTGCCTGACAAGGCCTCTATCTTTTCAGCTGAACTTAAGGCAATTGAACTTGCCTTAAATTATATTCAGGAATCTGATGATGACCATTTTGTAATCTTTTCTGATTCCCTTTCATCTCTTCAAGCACTGGGTAATATGAAACATGGTAACCCAGTTGTGCTTCAACTTTTAGAAAAGTACAATTCTTTTATAATTGATAATGTTATTATTTTCTGCTGGCTTCCAAGCCATGTAGGAATACGTGGTAATGATAGAGCTGATAGTGCTGCTAAGGCAGCATTAGATTTACATATAACTAATACCAAATTACCTTATACGGATTTTAAAAGTTGTATTAACACATATATTCGTAACTCTTGGCAAGCCGCTTGGGATTTGTCAGTTAACAATAAACTCCATCCAATTAAACCGTTACTCGGAGAATGCCGTTCTTCTAGAAGACCCATTCGTCGAGAGGAATTTGTCCTAGCCCGGTGCAGGATAGGGCATACACGTTATACTCATTCATATTTATTACAAGATGAGCAATTACCAGAATGTATACCCTGCATTGCACCGTTAACGGTCAAACACATATTATTGGAATGTGTAGACTTTGATCCTATGCGTCAAATGTACTACAATGTTAATACTATGAAAGAGTTATTTGATACTGTAGATTTTAGTCTTGTTTTAGATTTCCTGAAAGAGATCAGACTATATAAATCATTGTAATGTGTTCTTATATATATTTACTTGTTTATATACCCGTTGACGGGCATTTGTTGATTTACATACATAGTTTATATTACACCTGATCATCCCTTATATTTTAATAGTTTTATCTTTATATATTTACATTAATTTTTAATTAATACTTCATTTTCATATATTTTTGCGCACAACATGACCTATTTATGTGTCGACGTGCCGTAAAACACCATTCATTCATTCATTCATTCCTCCAGTGAGGACTGGTAACGGGCCCACCTTGTGTCCCGGGGGTTGTCGTTAGTAAAACCTGGCCATGCTGACGCAGGTACGGGGACCGTCTCCACCGCTCGTAAACGTTAATCGTGGAAGCTTAGCTCCACTCCTGGATATCCAAACCTAGATGGCTTACTCCAACCCTGGATGGCTTATATCCTGGATGGCTTATTTCCAACCCTGGATGGCTTATATCCTGGATGGCTTAGGCACATGTTGCCTATGAATTTTGCCGTCCAATCTCTGTTCCAACAAAGTACTATCGATCATCCCGGCGAGAGCTAGAAGACAATGGGTTTTATAGCAAACATTACGCCCAAATCATTATTTCCCCCGTTCAGTCCGTGACAAACGTGGCTAAATCTGCAGTATTGAATCTACACGAGAGGCCCTTTTTACAATTCTGCCGTTTAAGGAAGATATACCTATATGTTTACATGCATTAGCACAAAACTAAACTTATGACACGGCCTCTCTGGCGGCCACTTAAAATGTGCACGCTTTTACGTGTTATATGAATAGATCATGAATATTGTGAAATTGTTTCAACTCGAACAATAGATTTGGGTGTAACCGATAACTTACAAGAGCTATGTACGACCAGTACGCTCTACCCGTGACATTTTGTGACACAAAGCAAATGTGGATGTGACCTTGACCCTCCAAGCAAAGTGCGGATAACCGTATAATTGTTACCTTCAACTTTTCCGATTAGGTCACTTTTTCACAGACTGTATGCTCTAGACCTTTCAAACGTTGCTTATAGTTGTATCTTGGATGGAACATTGCAACGCGATAAGCAAATGTGGATGTGACCTTGACCTTCCAAACAAGGGGCAGATAACTTAATAATGTTTACCTTCAACATTTGCGTTCAGGTTTCTTGTTCGCAAATGTATGCACTAAACCTTTCAAACTTTGTTTATAGTTGTATCTTGGGTGGTACATCGCAACGTGACAAAGCACATGTGGATGTGACCTTGACCCTTCAAGCAAAGGGCAGATAACCTTATAATTTCTACCTGCAACTTTTGGTCACTTTTTCACAAACTGTATGCACTATTATTGAAGACCTTTCAGACTTTGTTTATAGTTTTGTATCTTGAGTGGTACATTGCAACGTGACAAAGCAAATGTCGATGTGACATTGACCCTCCAAGCAAAGGGCAGATAACCGTATAGTTTTTACCTTCAACTTTTGCGTTTAGGTCACTTTTTCACAAACTATATGCATGAGACCTTTTAAACTTTGCTTATAGTTGTATCTTGAGTGGTACATTGCAACGCGACAAAGCAAATGTGGATGTGACATTGACCCTCCAAGAAAGGGGCAGATAACTTCATATGTTTTACCTTCAACATTTGCGTTTAGGTCACTTTCTCGCAAACTGTTTGCACTAAAACGTTCAAACTTAGTTTATAGTTGTATCTTGGGTGGTACATCGCACAGTGGCAAAGCAAATGGGGATGTGACCTTGACCCTCCAAGTAAAGGCCAGATAACCGTATAGGTTTTGCCTTCAACTTTTGCGTTTAGGTCACTTTTTTACAAACTGTATGCTCTAGACCTATCAAACGTTGCCTATAGTTGTATCTTGAGTGGTACATTGCAACGTGACAAAGCAAATCTGGATGTGACATTGACCCTCTAAGCAAAGGGCAGATAACCGTATAGGTTTTGCCTTCGACTTTTGCGTTTAGGTCACTTTTTCACAAACTGTATGCACTAGACCTATCAAACTTTGCCTATAGTTTTATCTTGAGTGGTACATTGCAACGTGACAAAGCAAATGTGGATGTGACGTTGACCCTCCAAGCAAGCGGCAGATAACTTAATATTTTTTACCTTCAACATTTTCGTTTAGGTCACTTTCTCGCAAACTGTATGCACTAAACCTTTCAATTTCAGTTTATAGTTGTATCTTGGGTGGTACATTGCAACGTGGCAAAGCAAATGTGGATGTGACTTTGATTCTCCAAGCAAAGGGCAGATAACCTTATAATTTTTACCTTCCACTTTTGCGTTTAGGTCACTTTTTCACAAACTGTATGCACTATTAATAAAGACCTTTCAAACTTCGTTTATAGTTGTATTTTGAGTGGTGTATGACAGCGTGACAAAGCAAATGTGGAAATGACCTTGACCCTCCAAGCAAAGGGCCGATAAATAACCTTATAATGTTTACCTTCAACATTTGCGTTTTGGTCACTTTCTCACAAACTTTATGCATTAGACCTTTCGAACTTCGCTTATATTTGTTTCTTTTAATAGTATATCACAACGTGTCAAAAACCAAATGTGGCTGTGGATCCATCCAATCAAAGACCAGATAACTTTAATTGTTACATTTAAATCACTTTCTCATGAACTATTTTTTTGTACTAGATGTGATTTAAAGCTTGTTTATAGCCTAATCTTTGCAGGATTATTTTGACATAGTTGTGTCTTGGGTAGTGCATCTTTTTGGATGGCTGGATTTCATCTATGACCTTGACGTACTTTTTGGAGCTGATGATTTTGTTTTTGATTTTTGTTATAGAATGGCATTTTGTTCACCTCAGCAAACTGTAAACTCCATTGTTTTCAGTTATTAAAATGTTTACAAATCTTCATTTAAGCATCATTTATCTTTTATTTTTAAGTCACGCCCCCGTAAGGCGAGACATGTGAATCCGCGGATTTCTTGTTTCAATATATATACAGCTTCGTTTCCGTGCAATTAACCCCAACATGCAAACAATTGTGTTCTCTTTCATTTCAAATGCACTACGTCTGCGCTGCTTCCGCATTCCAATTGCTTTTTTACGTTGTTTACTACATTTTAAACTGCATGAAGTTTAGGCATGTGATTTGGCGTTCACGCACAACTTGAAATGTATGTTAATTTGTGCAGATTTTGGCAATTTTACACATGCGAAAATGTCATTAAAAAGAAGAGCCGGAACATTGCTGAATTTCGAATAAAAATTACAATTTAAATCTGAAAATCTAACAAAATAGCATAATATAATATCGCGAACGAAAAGTACAAAGCCTACCACTTCCCCACCCGCACTGACCACCAACCGCCATCCCTGAATAATTTATAAATGTTTCAACATTTTGAAAGCGACGTAACGTTTTTGAATTCATCCTATGAAATATCAATTAATTGTAACACAACGATAAACATAACGGCAAAGTAACTATCATGAACTGCGATTATTGACTGAGGATAATAGAAATAAAGCTACAAGGTAAGTAATTTATCGGTATCGCTGTCTACCAAATGATTATCATTAGAGTGACGCAATATTAACACATCCTGACTGGAGTTATGCCATATCTGTTACATCTCGCGAATGGCCTTTTGCTTCAGTTGTCACTCTCACGACATGGCACTTCAATAATTCCAAAGATTAAATTCTTACTAAGGAATCTGGACAGATTATAATTAGAACTGACTCTTTTGTTATGTACCGTAATACCTACACCTTCGTAATACATAGCACAAAACACATCTGTTTAATAGCCTATGTAAAATTACACAGTTTAATAGTACAATAAAATAGGTATATGTTTAAGGGTTTTTAAGAGTCCGTTGGTGGAATCTCATTGAAATTGCATTAAAAAAAGAAAACAAATGGAATTCAAATAATCATGAATATCTTTTTATGTAACTTGCATTTTAATATGTTTACACTTTTATCTAGACACTGCTATAAATGAATAATACATACAAACTTGATAAAAATTTGTATTGGTCCATACTCAGCTTATGCCATACGCAAGGGCATGTGTGTATTTAATAATTCACATTTATTTACATGAAGTATGTATTTATAATATCGAAATGCGCAAAAATATGGTTGATGCTAACAGCAGAAAGGTTTTTTAAATATTGATGTTTCAGTTACTTAGAGGAAGGGTTATACGTCCACTTCGGCGTGAGTATCTACATAGAAGGAACAAATATATTCAATGCCATGACAAATTATACAGTACACCGTTGTTGAATCTGAAATGTCTGCCTCTTTATGTCTCGTCACTGTGTATACATCATGTAGATACATAGTTCCATTACCATCATCCTAGGCTCTTAGCTAACCGCATGACCTTAATATAATTGCTTGCTTATAAGATTGTCATTTTTGATTATTTTGACACATATAGACATGCTTCTCTATTATGTTGCAGTAAAGAACTTATTTCAGACTTCATCGCGATAATAATGTGTGAGATATCCTGCGCTATCGTCTTTATCTGTGACCACGAGGTATTTAATAACATCAATTGCTAATACTCTGTTTACAAAACTATTACTTACTATTAATGTTACATTATCAGGTCCGATGTGTTACTGTGTTAGTGAAATCAGTGAAATCTTACATACAACTTTCATTGACCAAATGTTGACGATGTTCACGAGATAATAAAGTAAGAAAATTAATTTCTATAGGTGAAATACAATTTTGAGTCTAAGGTTTTTACTATTTTGAACTAAATGACATTTTTTATTGTCTGACAGTGTAACTAGATGTCAGAATGTGTTTTCTCCTAAACAACTGTGGTTCATATTGAAATAATCCTCAGAAAGGAATTTTCATCGGTGTTTTTTTTGCTGTAATATTTAAACGCAAATGATATAACTTGAACAGTTTAGGTTGTTTTCCTTATCAGTAATCTGTTGTTGAATACCATTCCTCGATTCTCCCACATTTCCCTTGAGTAAATCCATAATCGCCTGCATATTCCCTGTATAATTGAACATTTGAAATTGAAATGTAAAAGCTAAAAAGCTATCTGAATCAGCAGCCTTGTTATGAACCGGTCTATTGAAAACGGTAGGCGGCGAGAATGTGAGAGAAAACCACAAATACTTTGTTCATTCCCAATGAAAATGTCTGTAATTCAGTGAAGGAATGTTCTTTATTTGTGATAATACTTCGCGCCCATAAGATCACTTTCAGGAACATAAAACAATGCCACTTACAACATTGTCTCGTAAAAACAGGTCTGAAATTGCGGGTATTGTTGATGACGTTTACTTGCTTTCACAGAACACAGTCAACCAATAATACGTATAAAACAACAACTATTACAATTTTGATAAAAAAAACATATGACATCACAAACACAAACGGGTTGAAAATACGGTTTCCTCCTTGGAACGGACAATGGCTAAAATGCCGCTGGTGGTTTAAACCAGGTTCTAGGGTACACCAAACCTCACTCTTACCCATTTGTTATCCCAATAATCGGGGCAGTGTAAAAATAAAAGAAATCCATGATATATTCTCTAACAAATAAAGCATCATTAATACGCAATATATAAAAATAACGCATATATGATCATGTATATATGAATTAAAACTGCAAAAGCCTAGAAAACCACATGAAGAATCCAGAGCAAACAAACAGAGAACACACCATTAAGGATACGAAAGTAAAAGGCGGTCAAATATCTGTCATTACGTGGTTACGCTTTAGTTCTATTAAGGGAAGGGAAAGTTTATATTAGAAGGATTTTATAAAAGATATTTAGACAATAAAACACGTTTAAAAACACTGTTTTTCTGAAATTGCGATAACCTGTTTAACATTGCCTGTTAAATATTTTCATTTACAATAATTATGCAAACTTTTATAGCCGAAATAAAGATTTTATTTCATACCCCCAGCAAACCCCGTTTTCGCTTCTTGACGATGGGGCTGGATGGGGTATGAAAGTTAATACTCGTACCACGTTATGATTGTTATTGCAGTGGTTGAATGTGAAATGTCTGCCTCTTTATGTCTCATCACTATGTATACACCAGTTGCATCACGTAGATACATAGTTCCATTACGATTATCCTAGACTCTTTGCTAACCGCATGGCCTTATTATAATTGCTTGCTTATAAGATTGTCATTTGTGATTACTTTTGTCAACACATTTAGACATGCTTCTCCATTATGTTGCAGTAAAGAACTTATTTCATGCTTTATCGCGATAATAATGTGTGAGATATCCTGCGCTACTGTCTTCATCTGTGACCATGAGGTATTTAATAATATCAATTGCTAATACTCTGTTTACAAAAACCATTATTTACTAATAATGTTACATTATCAGGTCGCGTCATAATTAGTATTTACGAAAACAGGACAGCAATGTATGTTTACAATTATTTCTTTATTGAAACGAGCGGTGAGGCAATACTTATTTAAAATGATTATTATTCAGCAGTAATTTACTAAAACTATTATTTACTATTAATGGTACATTATCAGGTCGCGTCATAATTAGTATTTACGAAAACAGGATACTTCGGGTAGGGGTATATATATTTACAATTATTTCTTTATTGAAACGAGCGGTGAGGCAATAATCGTTTAACATGATTATTATTCTGCAGTAGTTATATTATTCAGAAATGGAGTACAAATACACATCTGAATGCCTCAACTCTACGTTTAAAATGATTTGAATAATATATACCCACTACTTAAAAACATACTGGTTCTAATCTGTTCAATTTCCCACCACGTATTTATTTGCATTTCAAATGCAATCCATTTCTGCTCATTCTACATTCCATTTGCATTTAATTGTGTTGTCTGCATTTTAAATTGCTTGGAGCTTAGAGATGGTAGACATAATTTTTGTTGATTAAACATCAATTGAATAAAGTCCTTAGGACTGTTTGTTATAGCTGGGCGGGACTCTTGGTAAATTTGGCAAATTGCACACATGTGAAAAATTCATGAGACAATGAAATCTCACAATTTCGATTAAAAGCGATATGTTAAGATTGAGAAAGTATTAAATTAAGGAATAAAATATTATTATGATTATCGCGAAAGAGAAGCAGTTCCCTAAGAACAGCTCATGTATTTGTTAATATTGTGGAAGCAACGGATTATGCATGTTTTAATATTTTGAAAGCAACATCTGATGATGTGTTAATATTTCGAAACAATAGTGCAAGCATGTGTTAATATTTTGAAAGCAACAGTTTATCATGTGTTAACATTTTGAAAGCAACCGTGTATGAATGTTTTATATTTTGAAACCAACAGTTCACACCTGTGTACTATTTTTAAAGCAATAGTTTATGCATGTGTTAATATTTGAAACCAACAGTGTATGCAAGTGTTAATATGTTGAAAGTAACAGTGTATGAATGTGTTAATATTTTGAAAGCAACAGTTGATGCCTGTGTAATATTTTGAAAGCCAAGTTTATGCAATATAAGTAAAACGCATAAATGATCCTGTTGATCCAATATAAAAAAGTATAGAAAGCCACAAAGTAAGGACATAGTGACTAGGCAGAAGCCAGAGCAATGGGCAACCACTAAACATGCTGTACGTTGCAAAATGATAGGGTAATAACCTCTTTTGATAACTGTTTTAACAAAGAGTATGATAATGGACGTTTATTTAAAAAAATATGAAAGTGATTATGACCATGGATCTTACGAAGTTTGTAAATCATATCACCACAGAAGTCAGGTTGTGATAGACTTGTCGCAGGAGAGTTCTTAAAATACTTTTATATTTTAAAAGTAGAACAGCGTTACGATAATAACATTTTGCATTGGTTTTGGAAGTTTGTCGTAAGGCCTGCTGGAGTAGTTTTTATTTATACAAATATTACGAATATTAAAGTCATCAACGCGACTACAAGCTCTAGAAAAAACGAATAAGTTGTGAAACATAGACCCCATAAGAAGTAGCTAGGGAAACATCCCCATCTAAATGGGAATAATAAACAATATCAAAATTAAAATATTTTTTCTTGTCATAGATTGTATTAATTATTTCGCTCTTTTCAATAGATTGATGTAAATCAAGAAAAGAAGATACAGTATTTAGTCTGTTTATGTGAGGCAATATATTTTTGCAACACCTCTTACGCCTCCAGCACCGAATTCGGCGGTATTATACTTTAGAACCATAAAGAGTGGGCTTGGTGATCCCAAAAAGGAACAGTAAGTATTAACACTACTAAAAGGTAACAACATGGCTCACATACTCCAACAAAATGTGTTATTTCCTCCACCGCAAATATATAACTGTGTTACTTGGCCATTATTTCAGATGAAGAAATATAAAAAGATCGGACAGGGAAAGTAGCATTCAAGGAGGACAGTCAACCACAAAACACAGAAACAAACACGCAAACAGACAAACAAGAATTCAAAAGTAATAATAAATGCAAGCGACATCACAAACACAAAAGGGTTGACAATAGGGCTACCGCCTTGGAACGGTCAGTGGCAAAGTAGGACACTGGGGGTTTAAACCGGTTCTAGGATGCACCAAACCTCACACTTACCCTACTGTCATCCCATTAAAACGGGACAGTGTAAATAAAGAAATCTCCGCCATGATCTAATCTCTAACCATCAAGGCAGCATCAATAGGCAATATAAGTAAAACACAAATATGCTCGTGAATATAATACAAAAAAACTATAGCCTAGAAAGCCACAATGAAGGTACTCATTGACTTGGCAGAAGCCAGATCAACAAGAGAATAAACCATAAAGGGCACGACAAGAAAGATCATAGACAAACATCAAACGCCACCGTCCCAATGGGCTTTAGGTAGGCGTCATCATAGGGTCCACAGCCTGTCCGGTCATCGTACAATTAAAGAGGAAAGCATAGTGGCAAACTGTAAAAGGGTCCACCACCAAGCATACAGTACGTTGCAAATTGATAGGATCATTACCTCTTTTGATAAACTTTTTAACAAGTTTCTTTTTAATGTTCTAAGAAAACATTAACAATCCTTATTTTTAAACATATTTATTGACAATAATTTACATACAGAGCAAATATGAACATATATACGATACATATATTATAATGGCACATGGGTTAGGTAATATGTTCTACCAACGTTAGATTAAACCTTTCCCAGTATCATTACATCGTATACGTAGAGGAAATGTAGCATTCAAGGACCAAAGTCAACCAAAATCACGCATAGAAAAAACAACAATCATAAAGATAAATAAAAGGTAATATATGACATCACGAACATAAAAGGGTTGACAATAGGGCTCCCGCCTTGGAACGGTCAGTGGCTAAAAAGGCCTCTGTAGGTAACGAGGTTCTAGGGTGCACCAAACCTCACTCTTATCCTATTTTCATCCCAATAAAACAAGACAGTGTAAATAAAGATATCCTCGCCTAGTTATATTCTCTAACAATCCACCATTTAAAGGCAATATACATATACAAATATAAAACAATAGCCTAGAAAGCTTCAAAGCTAGTGCTCAATGGCTCGGTAGGAAGCCAGAGCAACAAGAGAAGAAACCATTAAAAATACGACAACTCTTTATTCATTTTATCAATATTGTTAATTTACATAGGACAGCTTTAATTATTTTTTTTGAAGACTGATAATTGAAGATTGTTACAACGTTGGTCAAAAATCTGTACTTTGCAGATGTGAAAAACTTGATAACATTTACATGCATATAATGAGATCCGCTTTTATAAAGTAGAGCTTGTATTCTACGTAAATATAATTGTCAATATGTAATATATAAAATTTGATGAAGACGTAAGCTTTATCGCAACCTCTTGTTGTAAAAACAGATTTATCTCAACCGCTTGTTTTAGACGCCAGTTTTATCTCAAGCCTTTGTTGTAGATACCAGCTTTATATCAACCACTTGCTGCAGATACCAGCTTTATCTCAACCCTTTGTTGTAGATACCAGTTTTATCTCAACCCCTTGTTGTAGATACCAGCTTTATCTCAACATCTTGTTGTAGATACCAGCTTTATCTCAACCCCTTGTTGTAGACACCAGTTTTATCTCAACCCCTTGTTGTAGATACCAGCTTTATCTCAACCCCCTGGTTGCAGATACCAGCTTTATCTCAACCACTTGTTGCAGATATCAGCTTTATCTCAACCCCTTGTTACAGACACGAGTTTTATCTCAACCACTTGTTGTAGATACCAGTTTTATCTCAACCCCTTGTTGTAGATACCAGCTTTATCTCAACCACTTGTTGCAGATACCAGCTTTATCTCAACCCTTGTTGCAGACACCAGTTTTATCTTAACCCCTTGTTGTAGATAACATCTTTATCTCAACCCCTTGTTGCAGATACCAGCTTTATCTCAACCCCTTGTTGTAGACACCAGCTTATCTCAACCACTTGTTGTAGATACCAGCGTTATATCAACCCATTGTTGCAGACACCAGTTTTATTTCAACCCCTTGTTGTAGATACCAGCTTTATCTCAACCACTTGTTGCAGACCCCAGCTTTATCTCAACCCTTTGTTGTAGACACCAGTTTTATCTCAACCCCTTGTTGTAGATACCAGCTTTATCTCAACCACTTGCAGCTTTATCTCAACCCCTTGTTGTAGACACAAGCTTATCGCAACCACTTGTTGAAGATACCAGCTTTAACTCAACCACTTGTTGTAGGCACCAGCTTTATCTCAACCCTTTGTTGTAGACACCAGTTTTATCTCAACCCTTTGTTGCAGACATCAGATTTATCTCAACCCTTTGTTGTAGATACCAGCTTTATTTCAAGCCTTTGTTGTAGACACCAGCTTTATCTCAAGCTTTTGTTGTAGACACCAGCTTTATCTCAACTCTTTGATGTAGACACCAGCTTTATCTCAACCCCTTGTTGTAGATACCAGCTTTATCTCAACCACTTGTTGCAGATACCAGCTTTATCTCAACCCCTTGTTGTAGACACCAGCTTATCTCAACCCTTGTTGTTGATACCAGCTTTATCTCAACCCCTTGTTGCAGACACCAGTTTTATCTCAACCCCTTGTTGCAGATACCAGCTTTATCTCAACCACTTGGTGCAGACACCAGATTTATCTCAACCCTTTGTTGCAGACAGCAGTTTTATCTCAACACTTGTTGCAGATACATGTACCAGCTTTATCTCAACCCCTTGTTGTAGACACCAGCTTATCTCAACCACTTGTTGTAGATACCAGCTTTATCTCAACTCTTTGTTGTAGACACCTGCTTTATCTCAACCCTTTGTTGTGTACACGAGCTTATCTCAACCCTTTGTTGCAGACACCAGCTTTATCTCAACCCCTTGTTGTAGACACCAGCTTTATCTCAACCCTTTGTTGTAGATACCAGCTTTATCTCAACCACTTGTTGCAGATACCAGCTTTATCTCAACCCTTTGTTGTAGACACCAGCTTATCTCAACCATTTGTTGTAGATACCAGCTTTAACTCAACCCCTTGTTGTAGACACCAGCTTTATCTCAACCCTTTGTTGTAGATACCAGCTTTATCTCAAACCCTTTTTGTAGACATCGTCTTTTTCACGTAGCGACACGTTCGATTACGTTCATCCTAGGTGTTTTGCTAACCTCGTGACATTATGGTAATTGCGTTCTTATTTGATTGTCATATGTGAGTGATTTCGTGTAAATAAAATGGGCACGTTTCTCCATTATGTTGCAATAAAGAACCTATTTTAAGTTTTATCGGGGTAATAATGACTGAGACTTCCTGATCTATCGTCTACATCTGTGATCACGAGCTGCCTAATAATATCAAATGTTAATACTCTGTCTACAATCCATTTGCATTACATGTTCATATCGTGTCACAATGCGTATTAACAAACAAGGTATCCTAAAATAGAGTTAAATAAATGCAAAATTTATTTGTTAATCAATATATTTCTGCTAAAATATGTGGAAAATAATGTAATTAAAATGATAATTAATCTTCAGGCTGCATCGATTCATAAATGGAGTACACGTAAACAAACTTAACAATATTGTGTTAATGTCTCACTAAACAGTTATTTCCCTTGCCAGTCACGGCGCTTAATAAAATGATCTGTGTTATTCGGTTCTTGTTTATTACTTAAAATGTGCAGATAGTTTCTCTTTTTTTTGTTGCAGGTGACAAAAATGGGACAAGTTCATGATTTCATACAGGTTTGGATATGCCTGAATGTTTCTGATCCCAGATCTGAGAATCTAATACCGGGTAGTGATACACTTGAATATGTAAGTAAAATGGACCAATTCAAGAGGGTCTCTTCAAACTATTGTAAATAAAGTAAATTGGTCAACCCCCAGTTTTTTGCTGGATAATTCGAGCAACAGACTTCAAGTTTCACTAAGAAAATATTTTTTAAGAAAATTCAGGAAGTTCTACACCGGTCCAGAGTGGTGATGCTACATATGTAGAGCAATGCAAAATTAACTGTATTGTGAAACATAAAGATGTATTTGTAAGTTGTATAAACACAGTAATATAAATATATAAATGCGATAATCTAAACACATGTTATAAAAACACTAATTTAAATATTTAAATGCAATAATTTCAATATATAAACAGCTTCGTTTCCGTGCAATTAAGCCCAACACGCAACCAATTGTGTTCCCTTTCATTTCAAATGCACTACGTCTGCGCTGATCCTGCATTCAATTTGCTTTTTTACTTTGTTAACTGCATTTTAAGCTGCATGGATTTTAGGCATGTGTTTCGTTTGCCGTTCACGCACAGTCTGAACTTATGTTTAATTTGTACAGATTTTGGCAATTTTACACGTGCGAAAATGTCATTAAAAAGGAAAACGGTAACATTCCTAAATTTCGAACAAAAGTGACATTTTAATTCTGCGAATCTAGCAAAATAACATAATATAATATCGCGAAAGAAAAGTAGTCCGCCTACCACTTCCCCCACTCACCACCAAGCCACCATCCCTGAATAATTTATAAATGTTTCAACATTTTGAAAGCGAAGTAACGTGTTTCAGTTCATCCTATGATATAACATCCAATACTCATGCTCATGAAACTAAAACCATAAATGCCATTACGTGGTCCGCCTTAATTCCATTAAGCGATTTGAAATTGATTTTAAAAATTGATTTTATAAATGATATTTTGACAATAAAACACTTTTAAAAACATTTATCACTGAAAAAATGTGATAACATGTTTAAAATTATCTATATATTTTTTCATTTTACAATATGAAAACTTTTTAAGCCGAAATTAAGGTTTTATTTAATATCCCAGCCAACCGGTTTTCGCTTCTTGGAGAAGGGGTTGGATGGGTATTATAGTTAATACTCGGACCACGTAATGCAAAACATCACATTAAACACATATCGATTAATTGTAATTAACACAACGATAAGCAAAACGGCAAAATAACTATCAGGAACTCCGATTATTGACCAAGGATAATAGAAATAAAGCTACAAGGTAGGTAGTTTAACGGTATCGCTGTCTATCAAAGGGTTATCATTAAAGTGAATCCTATGCGTCAAAGGTACTACAATGTTAATACTATGAAAGAGTTATTTGATACTGTAGATTTTAGTCTTGTTTTAGATTTCCTAAAAGAGATCAGACTATATAAATCATTATAATGTGTTCTTATATATATTTACTTGTTTATATACCCGTTGACGTGCATTTGTTGATTTACCTACATAGTTTATATTACACTTTATCATCCCTTATTTTTTAATATAGTTTTATCTTTATACATTTACATTAATTTTTAATTAATACTTCATTTCTTCATTTTTCATCACTTTTTGCGCACAATATGACCTATTTATGAATTCTTCCTAAGGGAGGAGTCCATAAAATCTGGACAGATTATAATTAGAACTGACTCTTTTATTATGTACCGTCATACCTACACCTTCGTAATATGTAGCACATAACACATCTGTTTAATAGCCTATGTATAATTACACAGTTTACTAGTACAATAAAATAGGTATTTGTTTAAGGTTTTTTAAGTGTCCGTTTGTGGAATCCCATTGAAATTGCATTAACAAAAGAAAACAAATGGAATTCAAATAATCATGAATACCTTTTTATGCAACTTGCAGTTTAATACGTTTACACTTTTATCTAGACAGTGCAATACTTGAATAATACATACAAACTTTATAAAAAAATGTGTATTGATTTATAATCAGCTTATGCCATACGCAAGGTCATGTGTGTATTTAAAATTTCACATATTTATATGAAGTATGTATTTATAATACTTTGTTAACACTGTCTAGATAAATGTATAAAGATATTTAACTGGAATAATAAGATATTCATTATTATTTAAGCTCTAAATTGCATCTTTTTCAAAATTAATGCAATCTCAATGGAATTACACAAACGGGGACATACATCTTAAATACACAAATACATAATGTTAGAGATGTTTACAGAGCGTAAACGTGTTTACACATACCAATATTGAAAAACAACGTCAGTGAAATAAAAGTGGTCTATGTTTGTCACTGCAAGCAAATGTCTCTGATACATATCTGATACATTTGTGTACTATATACTAGAAAATATCCCATTATAACAAACACATTCCCGAATATTTAATTTGAAACTTTACTAGGTAAATGCTAACCCTTCAATCATGAGTGTGAATTCGGGGACCAGTAGACTATACTGCGTACCGGGTACCAGTCTTCTTTGGTCCTCCCGATATCATTAAGTTGACCTGAAAAATAAATTGGAAACCGATTACCGAAGGAGGGTTGCTGGACTAGGTAAATGCAAACATACGTTGACTATATGAGAGTAATCTGAAATATATATTTCTGCAGGTGTTATCAAACGGAAATTCCCGAATAAACTTCATCTTGTGTAGATAATTACAACTGTGCATTGTATACTCTTGTGTCACTGTTGTGATTTTGGTTAGTAAAGTAACGTTCTGTTCTGTTCTGTTCTGATAATTGTACAACACTAATTTAAACTGATGTTAACAAGTTGTTAACAGCGTGACTGCAAACAAAAATTCCTTCAGTAAATGCAAAATGTAACTCCGCTTTCTCGAGCAAATGGATAACTATATTTATTGGATACGATGCAATGTAATATGTATCGTTCTTCTCAAAGAAGCCCCGTGTTCTAGCAGAAAACAATGATCGTGGCGCCAGGGAAACGACTCTTTAGTTCTGCAGGTGAGAATGTTTTAGACTCTTGCATTTTATATCTTGATGTAAATGAAATGTGTGCCTGGAATGTTCACTCGTGTTGGCCTTTTATCATCGTTTTGGGTTGTGTCTTAAATCTCAATTCAAATTAATTCATCAAAAAGTGTTTTAACAGTTCTTCAAAACGTTAAATCTGATATAAGCTCTCATTCGCACGAATATGCTGTACTCAGTATTTTGCAATATTTAGATGCCAATCTTGAAATATATCAAGCATTAACATGATCACCCCAATGCATTAATCCAGTATCATCTTTACTTTAACGTCTCACAACACAGTTAATTTTACATTGCTCTACATATATACCCCTCTGGACAGTGCACTGTAGAACTTCCTGAATTTTCTTAAAAATATTTTCTTCGTGAAACTTGACGACTGTTGCTCGAATTATCCAGCAAAAAACACGGGGTTGACCAATTTGCTTTTTTTAATATCAATAGTTTGAAGAGACTCGCATTCATTGGTCCATTTCACTTTCATTTTCAAGTGTTTCACTACCCGGTATAAGATTCCCAGATCTGGGTTCAGCAGCATTCAGGCATATTCAAACCTGTAAGAAATCATGAACTTGTCCCATTCTTGTCACCTGCAACAAAAAAAGAGACACTATTTGCACAGTTTAAGAAATAAACAAGAACCGAATAACACAGATCTTTTTTTTAAGCGCCAGAAAGTTCCTACCGTGACTGGCAAGGGAAATAATTGTTTAGTGAGACCTTAAACCTACTTGTATATAATGCAATAATACAATAAAAGGTAATAACATTTGGGGTTGTTCGTTGCTTTTCGGTATTCAATCCTAGGTTTAACTATGGTATTGTGAAGCTCTTTCTTCCTATTAGATAATAGTTTCGTCAGCTATGTAACTACCATTTATAGACAAATTGTTGGTATCCCTATGGAACTGTTTACCTTTTTATCGCAGATTCCTTATTGTATTGCTATGAAAGATATTTCATGTCGAGTCGTTCGCACGATATTAAGGCTGATGTGACACCTCTCGGTATCTGGATGACAAAATGAACACCGACAAGTCTTTCCTTGTCAAAATGTCAAATACACTAAAAATTCAATTACACTTTCATTTTTCTATATTCTTGCACATAACTTGGTGTATGTAATCGTCTATAAAAGATAAACAACATATCAAACGATTTTATTATTTCGAACTCGGACGTCTGCCCGGGGGCCCAGGGTGGGGGTTGTTTGTATGGGGTGGTGGCGATTTGGATTTTAAATGAAACATTATGATGATGGGATAACACTGCATACATTTGTTTCCTCCTAGGTCATCGGTGGGGCGTGAAGGAGGGGGAATCAAATACACTAATAATAAATTACGGTGTCATTTGTTTCATACTTTTGCACATTAATTGGTATAATAGTCATCTATGAAAGAGATACACAACATGTCAAATGATTTATTATTTAAACCTCGGACGTCTTCCCTTGGGTTGGGGTTGGAGGGGGAGGTTGGTGGGTGAAGGGAAACAGGGGGTAAATGTTTTAAAATTATGTCTCAAATGAACATTTTGATGAAGGGATTACAGTGCATGTGTGTGTGTGTGTGTGTGTGGAGGGAGGGAGGGAGGCAGGGTGGGTGTGTATGTGGGGGTAGAGAGGTAAATTCGGTCAAATATCTGTTTTTCTTTCTCAATAAAATGCATGAATATCAGTATAATTTGCTCCAGGGTCACCATGGGACTCTGGGATATAGGTAAAAGTTCAAATACACACATACACTAAACATTTTTTATTCATTTACAGTGCCATACATGTATACAGAATAGCATAAATAATACTATTTCCGATCTGAGTATCAAAAAACGATCAAACAATTACACACAAAATGGATACTGGGTTAAAGAGAATTGACCTGTGTGAAGAAAACTTGTATATGTTTTGGTGGAACGCCGTCAAATTCGTTCTAGTTCATTTTTTTATCATTTTTTTCTAGTCGCGTTTTTGGTTGACTGTGGTCCTTGAATTTACATTTTCTGTTCGACTTGTATGCTTCTCCTTACTTAGTACTTTTATTAAAGCTTGTAGTTGATTCCAGTACCTTAAAAGTCGTAACCTTTGTATAACTAAAAAGATACAATTACCATAAACTCGGAAAAAGCAAAATGTTATAATCGTAATTCTGATCTAATTCAAAATATAAAAGTAACTTCAGAACTCTTCTGCGATAAGAAATATTACAACCTTATTTCTATGGTGACGTGATTTACAAACTTCGTCAGATCCTTGATCATGATCGCTTTCTTACAGTCCTTATTAAACCGTTTTAAAAATGTATCAACCGACGTAATGAATGTATCATTTTGCAACGCATTACATGTTTAGTGGTGGACACAGTTTGCCACTATACTTCCCTTCTTGTGCGATGATCGGACAGATTGTGGTGCTGTAATGAAGTTTACCTAAATCCTGAAAGGGCGGTAACGTTTGATGTTTGTCTTCAATATCGTCGTGTCGTAGTTTTTAGCATGGTGAACTTGTTCGCCAAGGTTTAGTAACCGTGTTTTTTCACGAATCCTAACTACAGCCTCACTGATAAATTGACGCATTGCCTGAAAAGGAAGACCCATATTTTAACAGGTGTTTCTTCTTTTCTAGTGCGGATACAAATAAGGTAATGTCATTCAGAAATTTCAAATAATTTCCTCGATACATTGTTTAAGTTACATATTGTTTATGTAGCTATTTTATCTATTACTGTGCGTTCTATAAATAGATCAATCATCATCATCACGTGATCTTGCGTACAATGTATTCATACGCTGTATTGTTCTCCTAGGATAGTGTATTGAGATTTGTAACCAGTTAATTTTATAATTTATTTCTCTTGCATCAAACGCATATCTCCCATCTTTCTTGGATTTATATATTTAAGAAATATACATGGCCTTTATAGTCTTCATATAATATTTAATAGGTTTGGTCAGTAATGGTTATCGCATAAGCTACTATCCTTTGTAAAATGTTGTTGCTGCCCATTCTCCGGAATAAGATTTTTAGCTTACTTTGTAGTACGCTGTGTAATATTCTTAAGTTTTTACTTCCCTTGCTATGAAGTTAAAATGACTGATTCGGTAGTAAGATAATCCTGAATACTTGTGCCAATCGTGTCGGCGAGACCGAATGCAAATCAACAATATCTGACTGGGTATATATGACGTCATTTGATCCCGAGTGACTATTTTTAGACTTCGGGTCTATTCGGACACTCCGGTTTTAGAATAAGTCCCTTATAGTTCATCAAAATTTGTAAAGGATTGATAGCTCAGTCGGGAGAGCAGCAATCCCAGAAAACTATAAAGCGAGCGGGATGGGTTCGAATCTGAGCATTACACAATTTTTTTATTCTAATTATATTTTTTTTATGTAAAAGTTTGTTTAATTCATGCCCAATGGTCTTAAAAGGGGTACATCAGGATATTTCTAGAAACATCTTAAATTATAAAAGTGCACGATATAAAACACTATCAATCAAAATGTGAAGCTATTACCATTTTGTTAATGTCTAAAATTTCTGAACACCATATAGCTACATGTAGGGTGGGATCGCACGTAATATGCTGAAATTAACCTGGTGCGTCACCTAGGATAGCACGTATTACTGTGCAGAATGAATTTCATTGCAACTAAAAGATTTTGTAGGCTTATTATGTTTTGGTCATGTAGAATAATAAATATTAATATTTGTCAATTTTAATTCGGACACCTAGACCCCCATAAAAACCCTGATGTACTCCCTTTAAGGTCTCACAACACAGTACACTTTTACTATGTTGGCCTATATGAATAAAGTTTACTGGGCCATTTCGAACCTAAATTTTCCAAGCTAAAAGTCACTTATTTATGAAACACAGTCATTTGCCCACACAAAAATGTACAAAATATGGTACGTTGACCAGGTTGTTTTTTTTTAATTGGAGTGGTGGCATCCTTTGCACTATTTTGGGCTTTTACTCAAGAGTTTGTACCAGAATTTCTACACTGCTTTAACCCCCATAAAACTGTCATATTCTGGTGTCAGTGTCATCTAATAGCTGCACATCCAATTTCAGACTGTGTTCATCTCACCTGCAACAGCAATACATATATCTGTCAGCAATTATTAAAAATATTTAAAACCGAACAACACACTACTACTTTTTATGGCGCAAGTTTTATCTACCGTGGCTTTCAAGGGAGCTAACTGTGTAGTGAGAACTTAAGACTTAAGTCGGAACACAAATTGTGTGTGTGTGTGTGTGTGTGTGTGTGTGTGTGTGTGTGGAGAGTAGGGGTATTTTTTAAAAGATTTTTACGACTTTTATCTATGCGTCAATTTGGTAGAGGTAGAGGTAGACGTCATCTGTTTTGAAACAAACTCGTAGAACCACAGTCCTGCCGCGCGTTATTGAGTAGCTGTCAAACATTCGTCAATGTGCAAACGTGAAACAAGCGGGACTCGAACGTATGACTGTAGCATTGAGAGATATACATTACGCAAACAAGAGTAGATCTAAACACAAATATGTTACCTTTTATTACAATTTTCAAATTACATGCAAAACTGATTGAATTATATTCTATTAAGGCTAAAACACAAATATGTTTAAAAACAAAACAAAGCAGCAAAAAAACGAAAGGGTAAACAGTTGATGTGTCGGGGGTAAAAACGGCGATTCGGTTGGGTGACAGGAAACAAAACACTTTCTTGTTTAGGTCTAAGGTAGTAAACGGAATTTACCGTGAATTTGGTGGTTATTGTCAACAAACGATTTGTTACAATTAGGGATATGAATCGTGAAATTCTCAGTATCATAGCTACCTATTACATGTATTAGGCCAAAAGGCCCAGGCCTTCACATCATGTTCACATACATGGTTGAAAAATATAACAACGAAATAATTGTGTATGAACATCATGTTCACTCCGAGTTGTGAGATTAAATCACAACGGTATCCCGAGAACAGTGGTACTCCGAGTTGTGTGAATGAACTACTGTAACAACGGTATCCCGAGACCAGTGGTATTCCGAGTTGTGAGAATAAATAACAACGGTACCCCGAGGCCAGGGATACTCCGAGTTGTGAGATTAAAATCAAATGAGCACAAAGATGAAAAGTTATGTTTTGTATATGTGTAGTCTGTATGTCTCTACTACAAGTTGTGTGTAAAACATATGTTCTTTTAGTTGAAGGTCACACTTTTTGGAACAAGGAAACTTCAGGGAGAATGTGTCACTTTACAGTGACATTCCATGTTTAAATTTGTATATTATAAATCTTTGTGCAGCGGGGGATATGGCTGTCTTTCAGACTGCACTCGTGTTCATTTGATTTTAATCATGCTTGCATAGTATGTCGATATAAATGCAAGATTGTTTCCTATTTTGATTCATCTATGTTGGTCAAAAGGTCTATGCATTACCTCCCATTGAATTGGCAAAATTAGATGTCTTGACCTTTTTTGACAGAACAGAACAGAACGTTTATTTTATTTAGACTTGTACAAAGTACATCGTCATTCAGAACATATATACAATATACGAATATAACAAAGTCACGTAAACAGAGTATATAAATCTACTGTCAGTATAGTTTACATCATCATAGTTAGAGGATGAACAATATTATAGTTATACTAAGCATTCAAAATAGAAAATCTAACATTAAAGCACATTTTATATACCTCGTTAAATTTAGTAATATATCATTGTTTGAAGTTTTCATCAATTCTATATATTTGAACATAAATGGCCTCTGGTGGTAATATCTTTTAATATATTTTTTTCTTAGTTCATTGTAACATTGACACACACATATACAATAGTATTCGTCTTCCAGATCTTGCGAGTTACAACAAAAACAATATCTTTCATTTCAGATTTAAAATATTTATAGTTTTCAAGAACAGCACTGCTATCAATTGACCTATATCACTCTTGCTTAAAACCGTCAATTATTCGTCGTTTAAAACACATGGAAATGTTTGACGGTATATTCATTTCTAATGACTCAAACTTTGACAGGTGACGACAGGTGATGACAGGTGATGACAGGTGATGTTTTTCGATACACTTTAACACCTGTGAAGATATGGTTCAGATATGATGAAGCGTTTCGGAGATTAATTATCATTATAACCAATCATTCCTTTGGTTCCCTTCTTTATTCCTGTATATACCTTACCTTATCTTGTTTTAATCGCCTTACTTCCAGATACATTAAACAATGCATTGATGTTTTATTACATGCACTGATGTATTATTAATAAGAAGAGTTGACACATGTTCAGTCCATCCATGTCATGCGTGATTGCTAAGAAACTTTACATTACATGAATGAACAAATCATAGTTCACCATGCTCTCAGTACCTTCGGTACTTTGATTAAGATTTATTTTCTAGTTGCTCCTGCCTCTGTCACGTCACTGAGTAATAGCTTTGTGACTTCCAGTATTTTATAATCATATATGAATGATAACCTGTGTGTTATGTTATACATATACTGCCTATTATTGCTGCCTAGTTTGTTAGAGGATATAGTCCGAAGTGTATTTCTCTGTCCCTTTCTATTATAATGACACTAGGGTAAGGATGAGGTTTGGCTCACACAGTAGCCTGGTTTACACCTCAGCGCCATGTTTGACACTGACCATTCTGTGACGGTGGCCCTATTGTCAGCTCTTTAACTTTCTGTTATGTCACTCAGCTTGCCTCATATTTATCCTCGTAGTTGTTGTTTGTATCAATATCTGAAAGGTAAATTTCATGTACGACTTTTATATCTATCATTTCTACTTTTAGATAATCCATTTCTTTATTCTCGATATTGACAAGTTTCATAGAGTTCTTGATTGTCATTTTGACAATATGTTCTACATCTACAGAGCCTATAGTCGATAGTTTGTATCGAAAAGACACATAGTCTAACGATGATCTGCTTCAAATAAACGTATGCCTTGTTCATTAAGTAATTGTTCAACAATTAGTTGGCATCAATATGCCATGACCTAAACGTTTCCGCGATGACTTCTTCGATTGCATGCGATTCGTCGATATTCATACCAGGTAAACAATGCCTGTCACGGAAATTCTAAAAGTTGTTTGGATCGGAGTTAGTCGAGAGTTTGACTTGTATCAACTTGTATATAGACCACAAAAAATGAACAATAATAATTACTTACACGTTAATATTCTGCATTTTATATCCATATAAAAAAATACTTATGGGTCATGTAACAATTGTTAAAGAATAACATTGACATTAAAACGTGCAATAAGACGTTAAGTCGTTTGATAACCATGATAACGGCACATTTAAAATGGCACAATTAAACAATTGGTCCTTAAATTAGTTTGAGGAGTAGATTACATTTTAGTCTAGAATGCCTTATATAGTGTAGGTTTCATTTGACTGTGTAATGTGAAAGAAAATTGAAATACAAATAAGTATACAAGTCGAACAGGAAATGCAGCTTTCACAGAACACAGTAAACCGTGTTACACTGGTTAACTACTTCTATTATAAAGAGACATAGAATGCATTCCAACGCTTAGAACAAAGCATATACGTGATATGATATATTCCATCTAACAAAAAGAGAGTACAGTCCCGACATACTGTAAATCAATTACCGCCGCTAAGTTCATGGAAAACAGTTACAGTACTAGATATATTCATGTTATTCTGCCTAAGGTAATCGTATTTCCATGTGCTTGAACTGTTACACCTGCAGTGTGTGCCAACAATGAAGCCACACAATACGTATTGTATAATGGATATGCCATTTGTACACAGAGTAGCAAATCTATATGGATGGAGGCTTTCTAAAGGATTCGAACTCAAATCATTCGGATGCAAAGATCAACGCCTCCGTGTTAGTTGGAAAAAAACACGACTGCAATGAATTAACTGAATTATGTTAATAATAAAAAAGTTTAGATTACGACATACACTGAATATCATGTGTTTGCATACAGCACCATGAATAAACTTTAATGAACATTACAAATAATGAAAAGTTAATTCAACTTGTAACACTTTGTTTACACTAATGTTGAGAGACACCCAATACTGGTTTAGTGTTGAAAATGTACGTTTACATTTTGCACAATTGTTTCCTTACCATAATGCTAGTGTGACCTTATAAAAAATTATATGGTCCACTTTCATGCATATATTGTACATATATTATGAGGCGCCATATGTGACTATATGTTGTATGATACATATATACGTTGTGTGTAAAATATAATTTATATATTGTAGACGCAAACATATGTATGTTATGCGGAAAAATATATTCGCTTTATAAAAAATATATTGTCTGTCTTAACATATTGAAAATAACAATATTTGAGATGAAAATAAATAGTTTCTCTGAAATAAATATATTGCAGACACAGCTATATCAATAAAATATCGATAAATAAATGGTGCGAACTTCTGGGTGACCGAAACCATATGTCTATGCCGAAACTAAATAACTATATGTGTTATCCAAATATATACGTTGTCATAGACTGTGCTAAAAATATATACGTTATCCTAAACGGCTACACTGTCCCGTTTTGTTTTCAAACTCGCATAAGCCAGCTAAAAGTACGGACATGCGCAGCAGTAGAGCGATTGCGAGCGTCTACTCCGCGTAAACAACCATGGCAGTCTTTAACGCTGTAGGTGTTTGTTTTGTTGGTCCGACATTATAGCCTACATATATGTTTCCGGTAAATGATGATACAACGTATGATTTGGAGAGCTTCATTATATCTCTCCCTCGTCTTGCTGACGAATTGAATGTTGTTTAACGGCGCATCAAGACAGTATAGATTATTTAGAGCCGCCCCAGAGAGAGGGGAAGGATACATAGGAATCCGGGAACCGTGCCCTACTCTTATTATTGAAATGATTCCTATGGTTCTTTAACGTTCTCGGAGGATAGACCGATACACGGGACCGCCCGGTTTAGGTCTCCATCCGACGGACGAGGCGAAGGAAAAGTGTTTTGCCCAAGAACATACCGACGAATCTCAGTGGCACCACGGAGGACTGAACCTGGGACCTCCGGTTACAAATCCGCCGCGCTACCGACTGCACCACGCCAGCCGAGGCCACGCGCCTGATGCAGTCGGATTTTATAAACATCAATGATGAAGTGGAACGGAGGGTGGGGATACGGTTTACGTGATCAATACGTTGGTAAGAAGACGGTGCATCGACGAATCTGATATGTCACGACATATTGTATTACAAGACTACTTTTGGACGATGTATGATCATTATCGCAGTCACGTATTTCAATATCAGCATACTCGAGATACTAGCTATTGTAGTCCAACAATAACGAGCTCTGAACCAAGGCTTGAAATTGCGGGTTGCTTAACATATATACTATTCTATCTGACAGACAACATGGTTTCAGAAAGAAAAGATCCTGTGAGAGCCAGCTCATAATCAGGCTCCAGGACTTAGCATCCGGTCTAAATGACAAACAACAGATAGATGCCCTTTCTGCTCGACTTCGGGGATTGCGTAGACCCCAATCATAGATGTTTTTAACTTCAATTGGACCTTTCACCACTTGTACATAGTTCACCACATGTGTAAGTATGTTCCGTAGGAACCCGGCATATTATAGGAAGAAGAAGAAGAAGAAGAAGAAGAAGAAGAAGAAGAAGAAGAAGAAGAAGTTCAATAGTTCTTCGTACGTTAGCCGTTTGGTCGTTTGAGTTTGAAAAACGGGGCAGTGTAGCAGTCTACGCCATATATTTGCAGCACAGTCTATGCCAACGTATATATTTGCAGAAGGCATATATATTTGGAAAACAAATATTTATTTAGTTTCGGTCACCCAGAAGTTCGCGCCATTTATTTATCGATCTTTCATTGATATATGTGTGTCTGCAATATATTTATTTTAGAGAAACTATTTATTTTCATCTCAAATATTTTCATCTTCAATATATTGAGACAGACAATATATTTTTATAAAGCCAATATATTTTTCGGTATAACATATAAATGCTTGCGTCTACAATATATAAATTAGGAAAAAACATATATTCAGAGTAACGTATATATTTGCGTCTACAATATGGATTTAAAAACAGAATATATATTTTTCAGAATATATATTTCTAGGAGTCACATATATATTTGTATGATGTATATTCTTGGACAGAATATATATATTTCGATGTAATGTATATATATGCATGTATCATATATATTTTGTATTCAATATATATATTTCGGAGTAACGTATATTTTGTCTGTATCATAATTATATATTTTTGTATTCAGTATATATATTTTACACACAACGTATATATTTATCACGTATGGCGCCTCATAATATATATGCGTTTTTACATAAATGAGTCATCATTTAAATATTACATATTACGATATACTCATGAATACCGATATACTCATGAATACCGATATACTCATGAATACCGATATACGCATGAATACCGATATACTCATGAATACCGATATACTCATGAATACCGATATACTCATGAATACTGATATACTCATGAATACCGATATACTCATGAATACCGATATACTCATGAATACTGATATACTCATGAATACCGATATACTCATGAATACTGATATACTCATGAATACCAATATACTCATGAATACATTTTCGCGTAGATTTTTCACAGTACATTATAAGAAAATGTGAAATGTCATTTTCGACACAGCCTGCAACGTAATATAACATGTGTGCTATGTAGTGGGCATAATGATGACTAACATATATTGGTTTTCGTTTGTTTTAATAGCAGATATTGTAGTTGTGTATGCGATTTTAATCCTTTTTTACTGTGAACGTAAACGGATGCTGAACATTAACATAATTCCGACGTTGACTTACTTGTTTAATTCCATAAGACATGCGTGAGGGCCCTGGCATGCACGAACAATGTTCAGCGCAATAAATTGTCTGCAATATTCGCCTGGAGTTTACATGCGTGTCTTAAAGGAACACACGGCAATTTCGTTTTATTTTCTGTCATAGCATGTTTAAATAAGCATCTGCCCATGCTTATATATTGAGTAAATCCCTAGGGAGACACTTATCTAAAGTGATATAATTATGACGTTTTATGTGATCAAGCCTTTCAGGACGCATGAACATTCCAAATTGGACAACCTGGACTTACTATTTTATTATTCTTAGAAACTTTCTTGTTAGAGATTTTCATTTGATGGGATGTACTTTTATTTAAACTGTCAGGTCAATTTATCTGAGCACATGCAACAGGATAATAGCGAGGTTGTGTACAGTTACATTCGATTTAAGCTAACCAGACGGCGATATTGCCTACTGACTTGTCTTTACCACTCGTTGCTTTCGTATTGTCCTTTTCAATGTATTTTAAGTTGCTCTGTGTGTGTGGTATAGTACAGATCTGCGGGTACGTTGCGTTTGAGTGTTGTGATTCTATAGGGCCATTTGTCTCATTTTCTTTACTAAAAGGCAAATTAATCACGATCAGTATATTATATTTAATTTGTTTTATATACTGAACAAAAAAAGAAACTTCCGACTTCTTTGCTGGTATTTCATAGGCCAATCTTTGAGGGCGTATAAAAGCTTCAACAGCGTTTTAATAAAAAAATTGTTTGATGTTTGTAAGCACACTAAAGTGAGTACTAAATATTCCATTAAACAGTTTTAAATGTGTAAAGCAATAACATCTATAGACGATATGGAAATGTTTAAGGGATGTAATTTGATGAATGTTGATAATCAAAAGCTGCCCTCTATACAATCTATGTTATGTTTCTTTGTGATTTTGTTGATAAGGAACATATAGAGAATAGTGTCTCTGGCAAATTTCTGTAATTTTCGTAGATTTAATTTGTTTATGGCTAAAATGATTAAGAAAAAGGGGACTAACTCCCTTGTGTACTGAACTTTTCAAAAACATCTTTGTTTGGACTATTGTTGGCGGTCTGTCTAATTACTCTTAAAACATCATTATTTTGTTTCCTGTTTTGCTGTCTAGACAAAATCAGCATCAACATCAGCGGAAGTTTCTTTTTTTTATTCAGTATAGATTTTAATTAGTGCAACGTTTGCATATCATATTAAGCGTCAGTGTACCAAGTTTTTGAAAGTTGCACTTCTTGTGGAAGGTGTTGTTTACATAAATATTTTATAATTATTTAACCATCGATTGGGCATCATCATAAGACAGAATATCAAGTTTGTTTCCGTTTATGTTGTTGGGAAAAATAAATGTTCAGAAGTCAACTTCAAAGTCTTCCTCATGAAGTGCCTTTTGAATTTTCAAAAATCAAAGATAAAAATACCCATTATTTATGAAATTAAACACCTTTATTTTCAAAATATATACAATAAACATATATGGGGATTATTTCTTCTGAGATTACTGTTCTTGTATGAGTATGACTTCACGAAATTTAGTGAATCGGTCACCTTCATAAACAAGAATATAAACGTTGTCGGCGAGCATCATCTTAGGTTCGATCAAACTGAATTATTGACGATAAGATTAAACATAACACGGACGATATATTTAATGTTTATCCTGTACTAGAAACTTCAGTTAAATGGGTATTTGTTAAACATGTAACACTACTGTCAAGGGTACAAAATAGCCGCGTCTTGCTGAACATGGGGATATGTTCGAATCAAAATGTGTAACGTTGTATAATGCGGCAAGTGATTTTAGTCTAGGCACACTTTTCAATATATTGTAGAAATTCTACAATTCGTGGAGTATAACCCTCTTCTGGAGATTCCCTCATTACCTCTACGCATGCGCAGATGATGTTGTCGTGAAGTGGGACTTCCCAATTCATCAGTTCTAGCTCGCAAACCAACCAGAGAAGTCACATGTAAACCTACTTGTCAAAGTATAAAGGCCTCCGTTCCGGAACCTCCAATACTTGGTGAGTACATTACCGTGATTTTACTACAATATCGAAACAAAACTATTTTCATTATGATTTTTCATTTACTACTAATTTTCATTGGCATTTAGATTCCGTTTGAAGATAAATTGTTATGCTTGCATCTTTAAACTATGTATAGTCCTTTTATATCATGGAACATTAAATGAAACCGGTTTATTGTTAATACCATGACAAAAATATTATTGCAAGCGGTAACACAGCAGTTCCATAATATACCCTTACAGGAACCTTAAGTTTGGAACGATATGCTTGATGGCTATAGAGCTATCGTTTATTCAAAAATAAAACATCAAATGTTGTGCTTCAGAATTATCTTAAATGTACGATTCAAATTGAATAAAGTTCTTCGATTTAACACTGAGTTTCAGAGCTTAGACCTAAAATTGAAGCAAGATCCCAAACTAGTAAGGTTGCGATAGACCTTTTTGCAGAAGTGTTTTCAAATTTATTTTATATGTTAATTCCATCGGGGTTACGATAATACAAGTGTGCAAAGGTTTTTTTAAGATTAGAGTAACGGTAGTTATTATGGAGTAGCTTTTTAGTTATACAAAGGTTACTAATATTAAATTCCTCAACTAGCCTAAAGCTCTAGAAAAACGAATAAGTTTACAAACATATACCTCAAAATATGTTGCTCTGTGAACATTCTCGTCCAAGTAGGGATAATGAAAGATATCGAAGTCTGAATATTACTGGCATTCTACATGTTCTATGTGCCAGTATATTTAGGTATACAACTGTTATTATAATTATTGGTATATGTAATGTAGCAGTACTAATGGATTCATAAAACAATGATTTACTTGCTTATGCGTTTGGCTTTGACAAGGCTTTTCAGCAAACTGGCAATGTGTTATTATTTCTCTGTGGTTTTCAATATTCTTTGTAGTATATCTAAGGTCGTTTGCTAATTACTCTGGATGTTAACTCTACTGTTAGAAATTGCCTCTTGATATCTTGATAGGTTTACTTTATATATACCGTCGTCAATTTGGGTACCGTATTGATTACTGACCGTTCTAAGTCGGTAACCCTGTGTGTGTTGTCCTGTGCATTGCATATTGTATTTGCTCATCTACAGTGCGAACTAAAGATGTCACTGACTGCTGTGGTTTCTATATACCATTTTTCTCAGTGTGTGTTTGATTGAACTGCTGAATGTAAATATGGGACTACACAAAGTCTCTTATATATATTAGAATATAGCTTTTCCACAATTAAGTAGTAGACTGCATAAGAATAACAAGAAGCCCCACTGGTTTACGGCTTTGTGTGGCCATCTGTATTTTAATGATGGTTATCATAAACAACTTCCCACATATTTGTTGGAGCTCGCCTGACAAACAAACCTTTTCTGCTCTTAACATAATGGAGGTGATGGTGATAGTGGGCGACTGGAGGAGAGTGGCGGTAATTGGATGTCAAATATGTCTAGTATTCAAAATGGTCAGAGCTTTTAGAATTAAGAACACGCTTGGTAAGATCCGATGACAAATAAAAAACATAGAATGTTTATAAACAAACTGTAGCACTTTTTATTGCTGTTTCTCCTCAGATTTGGCTGGTTATTTTGGTACATTCTGAACCTACGATTCCCTTGCGTTTGGGTTCAGCGGTTTATATAACATGATGTTTCTCACTTTAGTTCATGAAATATGATATATAGGGTCCTATAGAAACCACAGCGTCCGAACGTAGGTGGCATCGTAGGTCCGCACTGTACTGCAAACAAGGACTTGTACAATGAAAGAGACAAAAAACAACAGAAAGGGTGGTGAAGACAGGGTTACCGACTTGGAACGGTCCGTAGGCAATAAGGCCTACTGGTTAGCTTGAATCGATTTTATTTGCGCACAATCCTCGCTATTATCCGTCTTCAGCGCCCAAATAGACAAGACAGTGTAAACAAAACTACATCCCATCAAAAGGAAATCTCTAACAATAAAGTCCACATCCAGAGAAACTAACTAAAGATATACATACAAAATAATAAACATCTCAGGATGTATCCAGAATCGTACTGAACAACCATAGTAGTTGCAGCTAAAGAGAAAACCAATCTAGGGTACGACCAGAAAACCCGAGGGACGAAAGCTCATGCACCCACTTGCCTTAGTTGGGGTTTCAGTAGGTACAATCATAGAGTCCCAAGAGGTAGTCCAGTCATCGCACAAGTGAAAAGTGAAGCGTAACGACTGACTGTATAAGTCATTTATATCGATATAAACACGTTGGTAAATATAATATAAAAATGAAGGAGCTAACGGGCTAAGAAACCAAAGTAAAATGCTTTTAAATAATTTAAGGACAACTCATATGCCGCTTCTAGTTCAATATTTCTACTATTTCGAACTCGTCCGAGCTTTTAGTGATATCAACATTCTGTCAGAGATGGTCAACATCAGATAAAAATAGTGACGGAGGAGTTAGAGTAGTATTGTTCAAAATTACTAGGGCCTTAACTACTATGTTACTGATTGGATTTAGCTGGGATTCAGTCTTGTCCGAGCTTTGAAAAACATCTGGCCAAATTTAATATAGACCGGATAAACAATGAATAGCTAGTGTCTGAGAGAAAACGCTATGGTGGTCTTTGGCCAGTAGAGCTAAAACTCGATGGAAATTTACAAATAGCTTATAAAACTGAATGCTTTTTGATGTAAATAAATGTTGATTTGTTATTTGTAAGTATAATATTTAATGGAATTCGAAATAAAATATGTTCTGTTGTTATATGTTCTTACCACGAGTGCTAGATACGAATTTGATCGAACATATACAGCCATTTAAAATAGTAAATTAAACTTATGTCTTGTCGTGCCTGTCACAAAATGTCACGGGTAGAGCGTACTGGTCGCATATAGCTCTTGTATCGGTTACACCCAAAATCTATTGTTCGAGTTGAAACAATTTCACAATATTCATGATCTATTCATGTAACACGTAAAAGCGTGCACATTTTAAGTGGCCGCCAGAGAGGCCGTGTCATAAGTTTAGTTTTGTGCTAATGCATGTAAACGTATAGGTATATTTTCCTTAAACGGCAAAATTGTATAAGGGCCTCGCGTGTAGATTCAATACTGTAGATTTAGCCAGGTTTGTCACGGACTGAACGGGGCAAATAATGATTTGGGCGTAATGTTTGCTATAAAACCCATTGTCTTCTAGCTATCGCCGGGATCATCGATAGTACTTTGTTGGAACAGAGATTGGACGGCAAATTTCACAGGCAACATGTGGTTAGTAGTTTTATTAAACTTTTATCGTATATTTGTATTCAGTGGGCGGCGCCATCTTGTTTGGCGGTTACGACATCCGGTTAGCATTGATGTTTCTCAAACATAACTTTAGACTAGCATATGATTTTGAAGTTACTTTATTAGATGTAATTATTGTAATTGATCATTAATTGTAAAACAATATTAATTTGATAACAGTGGATAATAGGTGCATTAGTTAACGTTGGCGTATAACTCGGTGATTGTAATACACGATTGTTAACATTAGTTAACAATGAGATGAGTGACAAGAATAAATGCGTGCATGCATAACTCAGTGAGTGTAATATATGAGTAATTTGATCATGTTTATATTACATGTATTAGGGGCATTGATTAACAGCGACGTACATAGCGTATACATGGCGTTGTAGAATATGTATACATTGCTACTCATCATTAGTACAGCTTACATATATTGATTGAATAATGATTTGTTTGGGTAATGGTAATTATGCAAGATTGTTATGTTTGTCAACCGACATCTAAAACGTATGTATAATTACAGCCTAAGCCATCCAGGGTTGGAATTAAGCCATCCAGGATATAAGCCATCCAGGGTTGGAGTAAGCCATCTAGGTTTGGATATCCAGGAGTGGAGCTAAGCTTCCACGACTAACGTTACAAGCGGTGGAGACGGTCCCCGTACCTGCGCAGCCAGGTTTTACTAACGACAACCCCCGGGACACAAGGTGGGCCCGTTACCAGTCCTCACTGGAGGAATATCATTCACAATCTCAGTAGAGATTAACTATCATTGCATCGCGTCATCAACCCTTACAGAAGGCATTTGATGACAATCATCCATTGAATTCGCGCATCGTCATCTTCATGAGCTCTCGCGCATCACAGTTATCGCGCTAGATCAACATTGTTATAGATTTAACAACACTTTAGTGTCTTAGACATTCAGTATTTATAGCAATACTAAGAACGTCTTAAACGTTCAGGAGAACATTCTTTTCATAGTTCATTTGTGTATTCGCTTGTTTTTTTAGATCATTGTATATATATTAAACATATTTTAAAAGTTGCATTAAACTTATGTAAATGCATTCACCGTCATTGATTCTTTCCTGAGTTAGCCCAACCACTAAGTCATCCTGTGACAGTGCCCTCAATGGTTTATTCTCTTTTTCCTCTGGCTTCTGCCAAGTCATTGAGTACCTTCTTTGTGACTTTCTATGCTATTATCTTTTGTATTTATATATACACGAGCATCTTTGTGTTTTGCTTATATTGCCTATTAATGCTGCCTTGTTGATTAGAGAATTGTTCATGGCGGAGATTTCTTTATTTACACTGTCCCGTTTTGTTGGGATGAAAGTAGGGTAAGAGTGAGGTTTGGTGTACCCTAGAACCTGGTTTAAACCTCTAGCGGCCATTTTTGCCACTAACCGTTCCAAGGCGGTAGCCCTATTGTCAACCCTTTTTTGTGTTTGTGACCTCATATGCCTTTATTCCGTATTAACATTGCTATTCATGTTTGTCGTTTTTCGTGTTTTTGAGTTTACAGTTTTTTGTGAAAGCTGAATTTCCTGTTCGACTTTTATCCTTATTTTTATCATGACAAATCACATATTCGATTTCAGCTGGATTAGAAAATAGGTACAATATAAGAGAATCTAATATTTCAGGAATGTCTACTTTGTCTACTAGATTTGGAAGAAACTGAATAAAGATGTCGCGATTTGTCAGTCAAAATTATAAGCGTGTATGCTGTTTTACTCAAATCATGATCCATATTAAGCAAGCTTAATGCTGAATGACTATTATGTGAATTCTACATTTTCGGTTGGACTATTATCCCTACATTATAACAATTCAGACTACCACAAATTACTGTATAGGTTATGACACACTTTTATTGCAGGAATATATCCGTTAGGATTAAGTATCGAAAACTCTGCAGTAATAAAATGGGTTTAATTTAGTTAAATAACTACCTACATGTAATACAGACACATTCCAATGTGGCATTATAACAAATGTGTTCCATTTTTGGCGAAATGTATGCGCGGTTTCTCAGAAATGCATTGATTGCTAAAGAAAAAAATCATAAAATTTACCGAATACAAAAGTATACAGAATACACACGCTTATAAAAAGGTATATGAAAACAATGAAGAATATATTTATACCAACGCTAAACATACTATCCGGTATTCTGGCATATATATCAGGTATGTCAAACATATTTATAAGGAATAAACAATCTAATACATATCTTTAATCTAGAAATATTTTATCAAAGGATTGCATGACATGATCGATAACAGACTCATTAAGCGGTAGCGGAAATAAGCGAACTTTCTGTATAATTGTATAATCTAACATAGTTTATTAAAATATTCAATGCCGGATAGTATTGAGGGTGTATAACATGTCCTATAAATACCACAGACGTCATGTACTTTGACCGTTAATACCACTGACGTCATGTACGTTGACCGTTAATACGTCATTTTAAACGCCAGAAAACACGTTAAAGATAAAAAATAAAAAACGGGTCCCATAGTGTTTATTATTCAATGCAACGTTACGATTTAAAAACACATTTTAACAGGATAAAGCTGCATATTGTGTTGTTTTTATTTTGAGAGATGGGCATAAACTGTAATTTGTAAGAATTTGTAACTATGTATTATGTTCAGTCTCAATAAGTAATTGTGTATTATATAAGTAAAAAGAAATATAAAAAGATCGGACAGGGAAAGTAGCATTCAAGGAGGACAATCAACCTCAAAACACAGAAACTAACACGCAAACAGACAAACAAGAAAGCAAAAGTAATAATAAATATAAACGACATCACAAACACAAAAGGGTTGACAATAGGGTTACCGCCTTGGAACGGTCAGTGGCAAAGTAGGCCACTGGGGGTTTAAATAAGTTATGTCAGATAAGAAATAACATATTTCTAACGGGTTTATATTGTGCTTGTTGTCTTAACTAAAAGAAATATAGATCGAAAACATAACCGTGAACTGTGCATTTGATAGTAAGACTGGTAGGAAGATTCGTTATATAGCGAGAGCAGTTTATGTATAGCGTATATGGGACACTTTTGCATTGCAATGAAATACCGTGCTAGATAGGACATGTAAGCTAGAAATATTAATTGTATAGCAAGACAATAACATATAGCAAAGATAAACGAGACTTAGGTATTATGTATCAAGACCATGGTGGGTGGAACAGATAAGCGAGAACAGTTCACTGTTTTGTAAAGCAGTTGTAGGTAGAACTCTGCGATGTAAGACGGTGGTAGTTGGACAAACAACCGTTAATTTGGATAGCTAATATATGTCCATTGCTATGTCACGGAATAAATCATATACCATTGAGATACAATTATTTTATTATTTGCTAAAATAATTCACTTTTATTTACATGATTTAAATGCATATACATTAACTATCTAATCGAAAACTCGCACAATAACTTCTTTAATGGTATTGAAATGACACTAAACTAAGATGATGAACATTGTACGACCTGTATTCTGGCAGATACACTTATTTTCTGTTTGTAATCGATATTAATAGAATTTGAAAATGTTGAACGTTGGCTTTAATGGGATTGTGATTGTATTAAAACTTGTTTGAAGACATGTTTGAAATATTTTATGATACAAACACATAACGGAAGTGCTGTTGAGTACACTTAACTTATCATATTAGCTATTGAGTGTTCCTTTCGTTAGGTCTGTGATGTCAAATTAAAGATGATATCCTGCCAGATACGTTCCTTCCCTTTTTTATTGAAAATTATGTAGTTTTAGTACCCATGTTTTACTCAAACGTTTATCCGCGAACCTTTATAGCCGCAGACATGTTTCATGTTGACCAACCGTGATAGAAAGTAGATGCCAACGTTTCCATGTTTACAGTTATCATTTTCAAATTAACAACACAGTGATTTTGGAATATTATGAATGCGCAAAACATTATTCAATACAAAGACAACATCATCAGAGAAAAACGAACTTGCCGCAGGTATATAGCGCAGTTCCAGTTTCTGCGGTTCCAGCCCTAAGTTTAATTTGTTTAAACATATTTTGTATTGCCAGTGTACTAGTCAAAATTCCGAAATATGTGTCAATAATATTCTCAATGTTGCTTAAAGTAGTCGTATCTTCAGGTCTCACACCTCAATTAATTTTCCCATATGGTTACTGTACAGCCTTTTCCAACGGCTTCGAAGTTAGGCAGCAGACATTGTTGTTGGTTTAATATCTTCAGTATAGCCACGACCGGTAATTTAAAACAATAAAATACACAAGTTAGCAATGTCATTTTTTTTCGCTCATGTTTATTTGACCCTTAGGGAAAATACAAAATTCATACACTCTCTAGCTGAATATGTGGTCCTTCGGTCAAACACTTCTAAAATTTGAATAAAACCTCATATCAACATGGGAGTTTCTGTATCATCTGTCTCTTACACTACGGATGTATACTTACGTAAAGAAAAGCCTATTTTGCCAGTTAAAAATTGCCTAAAATTGAAAAAAAAAAGAACTACTCTCTGTTTTCCTTTTGTCACTAGGTCCATGAGCTTTCAGGGGAGATAATAGAGGTGTGAGACCTCTAATACGTTTGAACTGCAAAATAACGAGTTTAAATCGCCTGCCCTGATAGCATGACCACATCTAAAGTCGACGTGTTCCTTAGAAATAAATTAATTTAACACTTATACAACTGGATGCATATGATTTTATTAAATACTTTGAAATAGTGCAGATTTCGATTTTCTTAATACCAAAATATGCCGAATAAAATTACTTTAAAATCATGTTTTTACTAGCATTACCACTACAGATGCGTTTGCAAACTAATTTTTTGAAATAGTTCGTGTTAACACTGAATTACAGTTACTTCAGTTTCAAACGATATTCAATTAAAAGGGAGGTAATTTAGGATTATACACGTTTTGATTTTATTATAGACAAACTTTTATGTTGTTGATGTTACATCCGACCAATTTTAAAAAGTTACATCTTTAAGCGAACTTCGATTCATCATACGTGTTATGTGTTTTATCAGCACATTTCATGTTTTTATGTAAAGGGAGGGTAACTCTCAATTGATGTAACCATTTCAAAAAATATAAATATTTAACAAGCTATTGCCCAAAACAAAATACACAACTACATGTATCACACAAATATTCTAAAATATGTTTTAAATAAAAAGAAAAAGATACGAAAGTGTTTTCAGTATATTTGCATACATGTAGGAATGGGGTCGAGCCATAAGTTATCACAACGTGTATTTCGCCAGTTCCCATTTTGTTATGGTATTATTGTAGGATAATTGTGAGGTTTGATGCATCTTTGACCCTGGTGTAAACCTCCACCTTGTTGATTTTGCTACGGAGCGTTCCAAGGCGTCAGTCCCCTGTTGTAAACCCTTTCATGTTTGTTGACGCATATTTATTGCTGTTTTTTTGTTGACTCCTTCTATGCATGTACATTTCCCGTCGACTTGTTTATTCAACTTTCTTATTATACGCCTGGTAGATGCATTTGTACCATGAGTGGAGCATCCGGTACAGAATTAGTGGAACCATCCACTGTCGAGGTAAGAAATAGAGCGGTTTTCTTATATAAATATTTAGATAAAAAACGTGAATTTATAGTTAGACCCCTATATTAAGGCCTTTTCATGTACAGAACATTCCATGACAATCGCATGAATGGGTTCTTTGAAAATCGTTTTATTGTGCTTAAATCGACCGTAATTTTGAAATGAGTCTTCTGAGTCTTCTTAAACTGTCCTGTTTTAATGGGATGACAGTAGGGTAAGTGTGAGGTTTGGTGCAACCTAGAATCGGATTAAATCCCCAGTGGCCTTTGTTGCCACTGACCGTTCCAAGGCGGATGCCCTATTGTCAACCCTTTTGTGGAGTGCGTGGTCCAGTGGTAGAGCGGCGAACTCCAGATCGATAGGTCGTGGGTTCGATCCTCGCCGCGGCCACGTTATTTATCCTTGAGCAAGATAATTAATCCACATTACTGAGTACTGGTTCTACCCAGGAAGCTATCGGGAGTGATTAATCTAAGTTGCAATAACTTAAATTGTTTCGCAATGATGTAAAATAAATATGTTTAAATTAAACTAATCCTTTTGTGCTTGTGATGTAGTTTGCATTTTTTATTACTTTTGCCTTCTCGTTTGTATGTTTCCGTGTTTGTTTTTGTGTTTTGTGGTTGACTGTCGTCCTTGAATGCTGCTTTCCCTGTCCGATATTTGTATCTTTCTTTCTGTGGATTAAACGTTATCTTTGAAAAATAATGAGGCGAGGCATTGTGCTTTTTGTTTTTAAAGATGAGATCGGGATGATATTGGATGATTCTGACAGCGTGACTTCTTGATAAAACAAACCATTTCGGCATCATGATATGCTCGTAAATCATTGTTGTATGCATGCTTGTTTATAATAATCTTATTGAATGAGATAAATTACAGACCAATATTGTGCTTGAAGGTACGTATGACGCTGATTGTTGAGGAAAGTACCACGTGGCTGACAGTATCCCATACCAGTGTGACTTTGAGTGTTGCGTAAAGTAGCATGTAGCTGGCCTTGATGACCCAATACCAGTGTGATGTTGAGTGTTGCAGAAAGCAGCATGTGGCTAACAGTATCCCATACCAGTGTGACGTTGAGTGTTGCAGAAAATAGCCCGTAGCTGGCACTGATCCCATACCAGTGTGACGTTGAGTGTTGCGGAAAGTAGCACATGGCAGACAATATCTCATACCAGTGTGACGTTGAATGTTGCGGAAAGTAGCATGTGGCTTGACAGTATCCCATACTAGTGTGACGTTGAGTGTTGAGTAAGGTAGCACGTAGCTGGCATTGATCACTTACCAGTATGACGATAAATGTTGTGGAAAGTAGCGCGTAGCTGGCACTGATCCCATACCAGTGTGACTTTGAGTGTTGCGGAAAGAAGCACGTAGCTGGCACCGATCTCATACCAGTGTGACGTGAGTGTGTCTGAAAGTGATAGCGCATGGCTGGCACTGCTCCCATATCAGTTTAACGTTGAGTGTTGTGGAAAGTATCACGTGGCTGACAGTATCCCATACCAGCGTGACATTGAGTGTTGCGGAAAGTAGCACGTATCTGGCACTTATTCCATACCAGTGTGACGTTGAGTGATGCGGAAGGTAGCACGTAGCTGGCACTGATCCCATATCAGTATGACGTGAGTGTGTCGGAAAGTGGTAGCGCATGGCTGGCACTGCTCCCATATCAGTTTAACGTTGAGTGTTGTGGAAAGTATCACGTGGCTGACATTATCCCATACCAGCGTGACATTGAGTGTTGCGGAAAGTAGCAAGTAACTGGCACTTATTCCATACCAGTGTGATATTGAGTGTTACGGAAAGTAGCACATAGCTGACACTGATGATTCAATATCAGTGTGAAGTTGAGTGTTGCAGAAAGTAGCACGTAACTGGCATTGATCCCATACCAGTGTGACGTTGAGTGATGCGGAAGGTAGCACGTAGCTGGCACTGATCCCATATCAGTGTGACGTGAAGTGTTGCGGAATGTAGCGCGTGGCTGGCACTGATCCCGTACCAGTGTGACGTTGAGTGCTTACACTTCAAACCCAACTTTCTGTACTGTTTTTAATCCTAGTCATGAACCTCTTTTTGAAGGAAAACCGAAGGCCATTCGACAATTTCATCTTTGTATTAAACCAAAATTAAGAGACACTGAAATCGATCTTTTGATTGCGAAGTACAAAGTAGCACAAATTACACCGTGGACTTTGGAAACACCAACAATTAGTTTTGATCTTTGTAATAGTAACAAATCCATTACAGACCCTGCTGTCTTTCAAAACAAATTTAATGAAATTAAATCGTAATACAGTAACTTTCAACATATATACACATATGGTTCTAAAGATGGAGATAAAGTAGCTGCAGCAGCTGTTGTTCACAAACACCATAAAGAGCCGCCTAAAGATGAAGATAAAGTAGCTGCAGCAGCTGTTGTTCACAAACACAGCATAAAGAGCCGCCTAAAGATGGAGATAAGGATATGATGATGACCATTTTGTAATCTTTTCTGATTCCCTTTTATCTCTTCAAGCCCTTGGTAATATGAAACATGATAATCCAGTTGTGCTTCAACTTTTACAAAAGTACAATTCTCTTATAGTGATAACGTTATTATTTTCTGCTGCCTTCCAAGCCATGTAGGAATACATGGTAATGATTGAGCTGATAGTTTGCTAAAGCAGCATTAGGTTAACATATATCTTAGTCCAAATTACCTTAAACTGATTTTAAAGTTGTATTAACATATATTCGTAAGTCTTGGCAAACCACTTGGGATTTGTCAGTTAACAACCAACTCCATTCAATTAAATCGTTACTCGGAGAATGACGTTCTTCTAATAGACCCGAAGTCGAGAAGAAGTTGTCCTAGCCAGGTGCAGCATAGGGCATACACGTTATACTCATTCATATGTATTACCAGAATGTATACCCTGCTTTGCACCGTTAACGGTCAAACACATCTTGTTGGAATGTGTATACTACGTAGATCTTTCTCTAAATTCTACCGCCGCAACGAGGGCCTGCTGGAAAAGTACAACACCAACCTTAAAACACTTCTGCGACTAGGCATATCACAACCCTCATTTTATGGAGATGTGGTCTACAAACTTCGAAAGTTAAAGGGGTCTGACGGGTTTCCTGACCGCTTTACAAATTTAATCAGGAAGTTCTTCAGAAAAGGATATAACCCTTTGGTTTTACAGCGCACTGCATGTTTAGTGATTGACCCCTCTACAGTCAGTCATTACGCTTTACTTTTCACTTGTGCGATGACTGGACTACCTCTTGGGACTCTATGATTGTACCTACTGAAACCCCAACTAAGGCAAGTGGGTGCATGAGCTTTCGTCCCTCGGGTTTTCTGGTCGTACCCTAGATTGGTTTTCTCTTTAGCTGCAACTACTATGGTTGTTCAGTTCGATTCTGGATACATCCTGAGATGTTTATTATTTTGTATGTGTATCTTTAGTTAGTTTCTCTGGATGTGGACTTTATTGTTAGAGATTTCCTTTTGATGGGATGTAGTTTTGTTCATACTATCTTGTCTATTTGGGCGCTGAAGACAGGACAATAGCGAGGATTGTGCGCATATAAACTCGATTCAAGCTAACCAGTAGGCCTTATTGCCTACTGACCGTTCCAAGTCGGTAACCCTGTCTTCACCACCCTTTCTGTTGTTTTTTGTCTCTTTCATTGTAGTTTCAAGTCCTTGTTTGCAGTACAGTGCGGACCTACGATGCCATTGCGTTCGGACGCTGTGGTTTCTATAGGACCTATCATTTTGATCCTATGCTTCAAAAGTACTACAGTGTTAATACTATGGAAGAGTTATTTGAAACTATAGATTTAAGTCTTATTTTGATTTCATGAAAGAAATCAGACTACATAAATAATTATAATATGTTTATATATTTATTTACTTATTTATATACCCGTTGACGGACATTTGCTGATTTACATATATAGTTTATATAACTACCATATCCACCCTTATTTGTAAATAGTTTTATCTTTATATATTTACATTATTTTAAATTACTACATCATTTCGTCATCTTTCAGCAGTTTTTGCGCACAATATGACCTATTTATGTGTCGACGTACCGTAGAACACCATTAATTCATTCATTTATTCTGGCACCGATCCCATATCAGACATTGAGTGTTGCGGAAAGTAGGACGTAGCTGGCACCGATTTCATACCAGTGTGACATTGAGTGTTGCGGAAAGTAGGACGTAGCAGGTAATGATCACATACCAGTGTGACGTTAACGTTGAGTGTTGCGGAAAGTAGAACATGACCATGATGACTGAGACTGAACCCATAACAGTGTGACGTTTAGTGTTGCGGAAAGTAGCACGCAGCTGGCACCGATCCCATTCCTTAACGAAGCTACATACTTTTTATACAAACATATACGTGACTTATATGCAACTTATATGCAGCTTATATGTAACTTATATGTCACATATACGTCGCATATAAATCACTTAATATCTTGTATGTGAATTATATGTGTAAGTGGCTTATATGTCCAGATCACTGAGACATTTAAGTCACTTATATGCCACTTATATGTGATGCTAATATTGGAGAGCATTTATACCAGCGTTAATATATCAAAGTGCCAATTTCCTCATCATGAAATACGTTGAGTCAATCTGACATGTAATCAGACACTCCTTAGGTCAGTGGGATGACCTTTTAACGGAAATGCCACATTTTGAGAACATGATTTGAATTTTTGTCAGATACATTCTCAACTGGGATAGAAGTTGCAATTATGATGTAACATTTTAATGTCAAACATGTCAAAATGCTTAAAAGAATACACATAAAATACTGCGAGAAACACATATTCATTTTGTGAGTTGACTGAAGGATTTATTGGAAATACTTTTTATCATTTTGAAATGTGGAAAGGATTTGGTTGTAATTGTAAATATTTAGGAAATTGAGAAACCAATTCTGCTTATGATACTGGTACTGAACAGAAAAAATATAGTATGGGAATATTGGAGGGTAAGAATATTATACCTATGTCTGTATTTACCGGTAACACATCCCCTTTTGGCTCCACTGATCATATTAACTATGTTTATGTAGTTAATTTATATGTTGGTAAAAATACATACATATGTTAAATGGTTCCAAAGAGCAAACATCATGTTTGAGTGATACATTTGTCCGTCTCCTAATTATGTGATATTAAACATGTCAATTAAATAACAATGTTAGGTCCATATGATGTATTCAATTCAATTAAATTTCAATTAAAACTTTATTTTATAGTCGGATAAGCATTTAACAAAATAACATCAGCTATGACTAGCTATTTACCGACATTCGCAGACTGGGCAAAATCTGTCTATCCACAAATGTATATTAAAGAACCAGGAAAATACATTCAGTAATGTACATGATCTTGGCTTTTATTATTTATTCATATTTAAATATGTGCAGAGTGACAGAAAAGCAGAAAGAGAAATAGAACAAGAAAGCATTGGAAAACAAACTGCTTCAACATGACTGATTTACTAATGTTGTGTTTTATTTAGATCAACTGATAATATACTAATAAATTAAAATTAATAAGCTTTATTTTTTGTTATATTTTGCCCATTGTTATCATTCTTTTGGATTCAAATTGACCTACTAGTGGATATAGGTCACTTATAAGTGACAAATATGTCACTTATAAGTGTCGCATTTCGATCAATGATATGCAGCATATAAATCACTTATTAGTCGCATATAAGTCACTTATAAGTGACAGAGTACTTGGCATATATGTGGCTTATAAGTGAATTATATGACTGACGACTCATTTGCATTTATAATCAATACAAGTTATTTATATTTTACTGGCCTATGTCAAGTATAAGCGACTTATATGTCACTTATAACTCAAACATATATTAAGTGACTTATATTTATTTTCTGTAAGGGATACCAGAGTGACGTTGACTGTTGCTTAAAGCAGTGCGATCTGGCACCGATCCCATACCAGTGTTACGTTGAGTGTTGCTTTAAGTAGTGCGATCTGGCACCGATCTCATAGCAGTGTGACATTGAGTGTTGCTTAAAGTAGTGCGATCTGGCACCGATCTCATAGCAGTGTGACGTTGAGTGTTGCTTAAAGTAGTGCGATCTGGCACCGATCCCATACCAGTGTTACGTTGAGTGTTGCTTAAAGCAGTGCGATCTGGCACCGATCCCATACCAGTGTGACGTTGACTGTTGCTTAAAAAAGTGCGATCTGGCACCGATTCCATACCATTGTGACGTTGAGTGTTGCTTAAAGTAGTGCGATCTGGCACCGCTCCCATACCAGTGTGGCGTTGACTGTTGCTTAAAAAAGTGCGATCTGGCACCGATTCCATACCAGTGTGACGTTGAGTGTTGCTTAAAGTAGTGCGATCTGGCACTGATCTCATACCAGTGTGACGTTGAGTGTTGCTTAAAGTAGTACGATCTGGCACCGATCCCACACCAGTGTGACGTTGAGTGTTGCTTTAAGTAGTGCGATCTGACACCGATCTCATAGCAGTGTGACATTGAGTTTTGCTTAAAGTAGTGCGATCTGGCACCGATCTCATAGCAGTGTGACGTTGAGTGTTGCTTAAAGTAGTTCGATCTGGCATCGATCTCATACCAGTGTGACGTTGAGTGTTGCTTAAAGTAGGGCGATCTGGCACCGATCCCTTACCAGTGTGACGTTGAGTGTTGCGGAAAATATCACGTAGCTGGCACCTATCCCTTATCAGTGTGACGTTGAGAGTTTCGTAAAGTAGCAGGACTAGTACTTACCGTGAACCAGTACGCTCGTGGTACTGCTTAAACTAATAATATACACGTCTTACTACGGTGCGGTAAATACGTTAAAATCAGCTGAAACTAACTTTAAGCTATACACATTCCTATTACCAAACTATTACCAAACTCGTATAACAGCTGACACATTCTAATATTAATGACATATATTTAATTAGATATGTTTTGGTTACTGAAAACGACGTGGCAAGAGAAAAGTAGGTACATTATTGTTTTATGTAACCTGAACATATTACCTTTATCATATTGTTTATGTTCACTGTATGGTACGTCTTTCGTTGTAGAGCTTTTATGATACGGTGTATTATTTCCAAGATGGCGGAAAATGTTTACGTCTGAAGGTAGGTGTCCAGTTATTTCACCTGGATTTTTCATATCCATCTTTTATATTAGATATAATCGTACTTGAAGTATCAGGGAAGGTCCAATGTCTTGAATTATTCCCGTCAATCTCACAGATCTCCGGTTTTAAAACCACAGTCATCTCTCACAATCAGTGGTTTCCCATTTCTAAAAAATGAATCGAGAGATGACCGCTATTTTGGTGTAAGGGAGTCATTTACATACATATTCGAATCCTTCAGTTTAGAGTGTATGTAGACATCCTTTGACCACATAACTTACATAATGTAGATGTTTTTTGGGTTTGAAAATGTCACGATGATACGGTGTATACCTTATGCTATTTTACCATGGTACGGTGTAGTCCGAGCACATTTTAACAGATATCGGTACGGTGTATCCTCAAATTGTTGTTACGGTGTAGAACGAACTTATCTGCTTCAAGTAGTTTTAGTTAACGATTTTAAATGCTATAATAAGCATTGTTTTGCTGTTAAACTCTTTCAAAATATAATCACGATCGCCCAGTCGATACAAAACGGAAACTTGTTTGACCTGTAACTAAGTTGTTTCGGAATGTTACCTTAAAATTGTCGCCTTAAAAACATACAAGCAAGGTTTTACGCAAGCATACAATAGCTGCCGAGAGACAAGAAGTTTAACATAATAATATATCAAGTCACGGGTTTTAAAACGATATTGAAAAAGGTAAATGTTGTCACGGAGACATAAACATGCCACGACCGTTTTTCTTACATTCTTCCCGATTTTTACTATCAGTTCTTCCTACCAAGCGACCTCGCTTCTTTCTGTTCAAATATCTTGACATGCCATATATATTGATTACAATTCACCCTTGTAACACGACGTGCTAGAAGTAACATCATCACAGAAAAACAATTTCACATGTAAGCGATACGTGTGCGGTAGCGTGTTCATTACAACACATATAAACTGTTCAGTGTTAAATGTACCATGTGTAATTATAAGAACGCGTTATCAAAGTGAAAAATGTAAAGGAACTGCTGCTACCTTACCATTATCAATAATGAAAACCATAATAATGAAAATTGAAAAGAAAAAAGAAAAAAAAGGGAAATCAGCAGGCTTGAAACCTACCTTCCTCGGCACTAACACGAAACTCAATCAACTGCGCTATAGAGGCTTGTGCATGTTTTGTCGCTAATATACATGATTACATGTTACATTTCAGTAGACTGGTGCACGAAAACCATATTTCAGCAAGTGAAATGGTAACCTTTCAACATTACAAAATATGTGTTTATACCATGCAAGGTTTTCATACTAGTTTTCTAGGAATTCAAGTTGTAAAGCCTGCTTATAGCCACTTACATGAGTCACAGTCTGTTAACCATAGACAGATATAAAAGCCATATAGGGTTCATATAAACACTATTAGTTGAGGTTAAACAGTGCGTAAAAACCGGTAATAAACATAAATTTTAGTTACAGGAATGCCTCGATCAAGGTTGACGGTGTCGTAGTGGACGAGAGTGACTGGACATTTGAAATAAAAGAACAATTACATGACTCTGATAATGATAACAACACTGATGATTATAACGAATACAACGGGTATGCACTAACATGTGACATGTATCTATATATGTATATGTGTGTGTATATATGCATATGTGTGGGTGTGTGCTTGTGTAGCATGCATGAGCAAATGCACACTACCCAAAATGAGTATAATGGAGGGATCGGTGCAAGTCATGTTGAACCCATATGTACATCAATCAGTTTGGGAGTGTATTGCGAAGGTCTCAATACGTGGGTATCATTTATAAGGATACATTAAAAGCTGCTGTTTTTACTTATATGTAATCCATATGTTATATAAATTGCTATCATTTGATTTGATTTCCTGTTTGTTCATTTTCATGTTCACATTGTTATGAATACTACGACAATAACATATTTTATTATATTATATTCTATTCTGTTTGATGGCAGTCTATGTGAAGATGCAGTGGACAATTTGGAAGATTCCATGCATAATTTAAAAATTTGAATTGGTGCCGAGAGAGAAAATCTGAATAGTCCTTTTGCTAAACGTTTGAAAACGTCAACACTGTTAAAACACTCAGAATATAAGCCAATACCACATTCTGAAAACAATAATAATGACTCAGACGAATTTGATTAATGCTACCAAATGTTACTGATGAATTTAAGACGTGGTCATCTGAAAACATGGCTTTAGGGCTACCGTTACCATAAACTTCGCCTTCTTGCTTGTCTGTTTGCATGTTTGTTTCTGTGTTTTGTGGTTGACTGTCCTCCTTGAATGCTACTTTCCTTGTCCGATCTTTATATATTTATTCGTAAAACCTTTGCAAAATTGTATTGTCGTAACCCCGATCTTCTTTCCAAATATAAAAGTAATTTAAGAACACTTCTGCGACAAGGACTATCACAACCTGACTTCTATGGTGATGTGATTTACAGACTTCGTAAGATCCTTGGTCATAATCACTTTCACACTATCTTTGTTAAACTTGTTAAAAGGTTTCTGAAAAGAGGTTCTGACCCTATCATTGTGCAACGCACTGCATGCTTGGAGGTGACTCATTTACAGTTCGCCACTATGCTTTCCTCTTTAATAGTGCGATGACCGGACATTATGTGGACCCTATGATGACGTCTACATTAAGCCCAAAAGGACGGTGACGTTTGGTGTTTGTCTGCAATCTTGTCTTGTCGTGCACTCAATGGTTTATTCTCTTGTTGCTCTGGCTTCTGCCAAGTCAGTGAGTACCTTCTTTGTGCCTTTCTAGGCTATTGATTTGTTTTGTATTTATATATACACGAGCATCTTTGTGTTTTACTTATATTGCCTATTAATACTGCCTTGTTGGTTTGTCAATAGTTCATGGATGGGATTTCTTTATTTACACTGTCCCGTTTTATTGGGTTGACAGTAGGGTAAGTGTGTGGTTTGGTGCACCCTAGAGCCTGGTTTTGTTTGTTTGTTTGTCTGTTTGTTTGTTTGTTTGTATGGTGTTTTACGTCATTTTCAACACATGTAAGGTTATATATGACGGAACCTGGTTTAAACTCCCAGCGGCCTATTTGCCACTAACCGTTCCAAGGCGGTAGCCCTATTTCCCCCTTTTTGTGTTTGTGACGTCATATGCCTTTATTCTTTATTAACATTGCCATTCACGATTGTCCTTTTAAGTGTTTTTGGGTTTACTGTGTTATGTGAAAGCTGCATTATCTGTTCGACTTTTATAGTCATTTTCAGACGAACACAATGATAAAAGATGGAGCTTTCCTTTTAAAAACATCGCGTTTTTAGTGTTTATGGACGTAATTAAATTATATTCTTGTGAAAACACATCATCGATGAAATATAGTGTTACGGTTAACATGGTAAATGGCTTTGGTTCGTGAGTGGACCAAAACATACTGGCACGTAGTCGTCCGAAAAATGTGAAAAGGGCTCATTCGTTTCATTCAGAACTGTTGTACTTATTCGGAGGATATCTCGACCGTGAACCATTCAAACATGATCGATGCATTTCTGTAGGTCTACAGACGGTAGCATTGATGCATCTGCTGTAAGGGTTCCATTTTGAGACATTACAGGCTGCAGAAGAAAAACAGATTAAAAACAAATAAAAAACTAAATGTTATGTTTGTTTACGGTTTTAAGCCATGTTTAGCCTCAACTGATAGGTGTATATGTAGATAAGGCTACTGTTTCATGGTAACATTTCAAAACAACAACTGAAGTAACAGGTTCACATGTTTCCGTTTTGCATCGACTGGACGATCGTGATTATTATATTTTGAAAGAGTTTAACAGCAAAACAATGCTTATTATTGCATTCAAAATCGTTAACTAAAACTACTTGAAGCAGATAAATTCGTTCTACACCATATCAACAATTTGAGTATACACCGTACCGATATATGTTAACATGTGCTCAGACTAAACCGTACCAAGGTAAAATATCATTGGGTACACACCGTATCATCGTGATATTTTTCAAACCCATACAAATATCTACATTATGCAAGTTATGTGGTCAAAGGGTGTTTACATACAGTCAAAACTAAAAGATTCGAATATGTATGCACCTTATACGAGCCAGAATGCCCCTAAATGACTTCCTTACACCAAAATAGTGGTCATCTCTCGATTTACCTTTTAAAAATGGGACACCATTGATTGTGAGAGGAGATTATGATTTTAAAACCGGAGATCTATGAGATTGACGGGAATAATCCAAGACATTGGACATTCCCTGATACTTCAATTACGATTATATCTAATATAAAAGATGGATATGAAAAATCCAGGTGAAATAATTGGACACCTACCTTTCGAGTTAACATTGTCCGCCATCTTGAAAATTATACACCGTATCATACAATCTCTACACAGAAACACGTTCCAGACAGTGACGTTTCACCTCTACGTCCGTAACCGTTATCGTATAAAATACCAACCAAGATGTTTCTCTAAGTTTCTCTGTAGCACCAGCGTGCAACGCACCCTTATCTTCCTATTTTCAAATGCCTTCGCAAAATAACAGTGTTTTCCATTTCATCTGTCTGGTTAAACATCATCATTTGCATTGCTTTTAACATATACATGTATTCAAAATAAAAGCTATATATCCAAGGAAACGCGATTGTACATATTTCATCATATGTTCGCGTTTTGTGGTATGCACTGTCTCGATTCATTCCCATGTAATATCTTCCTAATTATTGCTAGACTAACTTCATTATAAGAATTGGGTTCTGCAAAACTCTATTAACACCGTCTAAATTAGATAGTCCCTGCAGATACAATTACAATTAAATGACGCACTGGGTGTTGTTTTCTTTGTTGTTGTTGAGAAAGTTAATATACTAGACAAATGGAAAACGGTGAATATTTAATCAAAATCTATGTGTAGAATGACCTCCTGCGGTTACAAATAGATCACTTTAACATAGGTATGGTTACTTGTGGAACATATGTTTACAATAATTACGCGTATCTTAGTGTGAATGTAGCCTTGCAAGTTACACGTGTAAACTTTAATTGAACTGAATTGGGGTTTTAAGGCGCACCAACACATGACAGATTATATGGCGCCTAACAGGAATGAACATGCCAGGCTCATCCTCCATGTACATCGAGATAAAATATAGAGAACGGGCCTAGAACCTTCTTACCCTGAACTGTAGAATTTACGCTGGAGCCACGTTATAGTTTTCTGCCACTGCTCTAGTGATATGAGCGAGATATGAAACAATACAAGGGTCATGATGAAGACCTTTAATGAGCATGAACAAACAATGATAAAATCAACATGAATTGTGGGGTGGTGGTGGGGGGTTGTACCCCTCTGCCTTCTCCTCCAAGGGGATCTGCAGTGGCCCTATTATTTGCCCTGTAACCAAACGGGGCCCCCGGAACCACGTGTAAACTTGACGCTACATATTCAAAATAGCAAAATGCATGTATATTTAACGTTGTATGAACCGCTTCAGATGTAAGCTACAACATCATTTTCTAAACAAATGTAATAATTAACTAGAAGGTTGTTCCACGGAACACTTGTGTCGCCTGCAGTCTGCTTATTTCAGCTTGGTTAGGTTGCATGTTAAACGTTGTATTACAAGGGGCCGAACTTTGCCAAAACGAAAGTAATAGTTATTGGACATGTGTAACAACATTCCTTGGATGAAGATATGTGTGAAGTTCATAAACACAGGTCAAATGATTTTCACGTTATGGCCAAGGTTGGGTTACAGGTTAAATTGTGACGGACGATGATGGACGACGACAGACGACGGACAAAAAGATCCCTAAGTGTCTAACATGCAACGCAGGCGACACAAAAACGGGATGAAATATAATAATGGAAACCGATTGGTATACAACACAAATATAATAGTTGCTTTTTAGACTAATTTCAATTATTGTATTCGCTTCTTTGACTGCATTATTATCGTAGACATATTTAGTTATATAATTATAAACAATAATATTAATACACATACTGCATTAATTTAAAAATATGTTTCATTTTTTATCATCAGATTTAAAATAAAACATATTCATGCAGATTGGCGTATTAAACAATTATTCGCATACCTGTAGATCAGTTGTCAACTATCTCACTATCTTACGATTCTTTTCTTCCTGGCGTTATCTTTCAATATCAAACGAGATGTAATATTACCTATTTAAAACATATAAACTATGACACAGAATTTACAATTAAATACCACAGCAAAGGTTCGAATACGAGATGCAGCTGTAATGCCATTAACATTGAATGACAACTCAATACTACAGCAAAAGTACGAATAGGGTTTGCAGCTTTAATACCATAAACGTTGAACGACAACTCAATACTACAGTAAAAGTAAGAATACGTGATGCAGCTTTAATATCATGAAGGTTGAAAGACAACTCAATACTACAGCAAAAGTACGAATAGGGTTTGCAGCTTTAATACCATAAACATTGAACGACAACTCAATACTACAGTAAAAGTAAGAATACGTGATGCAGCTTTAATATCATGAAGGTTGAAAGACAACTCAATACTACAGCAAAAGTACGAATAGGGTTTGCAGCTTTAATACCATAAACGTTGAACGACAACTCAATACTACAGTAAAAGTAAAACTACGTGATGCAGCTTTAATATCATGAACGTTGAATGACAACTCAATACTTCAGCAAAAATACGAATACGTGATGCAGCTTTAATACAATGAACATAGGATGACAACTCAATACTACAGCAAAAGAACGAATATGTGATGCAGCTGTGCACGATGCACGTTGATGGCAACTGAATACAACAGCAAACATTGTATGTCTGCGCATATACTGACCGAGTTTGGCATGTACCGACTTGCATTAATTTTATTCACGTCTTTGTAGTTGATTCACGTGTTTTCATATCAATGGTCTGATTTGTCTTGCATACGATAACAATTTCACATGTTTCTGAATGACTCTCTGGTAAAAGCCTGCAGTTAAGTAAACAAAGCTGTTGTTGCTGATAAGTGGGTGCACGAGTATCACATTGATTTATGTTAAAGATGAATCGCCACCCTTTTTGTGGTAATTAACACATTTAACTCTTAAACGTCATATGAACATTTCTTTATAGTCCCGAAGAGAAACATATATTTAAAACCGCTACTGTATGTTGCATGTAAAAATAAGTATTATTTGCATGACGTAGATACTACTTTTACGAGTACCACTGCGTGACTGCACGGGGAAATGAGGTACATCTGACTTGTAAAGCTGCACAACTATTGCCAGATAATTGATAAATACATTTACCTGTTCAAAGTTTTCTACGTCATCAAATAAAATCTTATTCTCGCTTTTCACAGATATTACAATGTGTGAATTGTAAATATCTATTGTTGTGTATTGATTTCGATTTAAATAAACATGAAGATGTTCATGAAACAAAACATGGCTGGAGATAAGTGCATATGTCTATCATCGACTTCCACGTTCATTATGTATACACTTTTTATGCTTTGTTACATTTAGAATCCAGATAAAAGCGTATGTGTGATGAAGTGTTGTATTTAAGTACATGGGATGCGTTAAGTCTGTCGTAAACTTGGCGCAGATGCATTAAGCTTGACAATAAATACATCGTTAGTAACATATGTTTGGTGTTTTGGTGTAAACAGCATACATTGATGCCATTATGTTTAACTCTAAATAAAAAGCTTCAAGACAATGAATAACTCCTGTATGTTAAGAATTGCGCGATTGTTATGCAACCGCCATCGACTAAGCAAATAGCGTATGGTTCGTCCGTCCGTTCGTGCGTCCGTCATAGCCCCAGATTGAGCAGAACTCGCTATTTAAAATGTCAGTAGCACTCAAGCCATCCCGACGATGGTATGCATGTGACGGAGGACATGGAACCTCCAATGTGGTATTTTCATACCATTCCATATGGTCTAACAAAATGATTTGCCCAAAACGAGAAAACAGTGCGTCACGAAATAAACAAAAAGAGTATAGTTTGGAGCAGAGGTTATGAAGCCTGCGCATCACAAATTACCAGTCAAAATGCTACATTAAAAAGCAGACAATATCTTAAAGGGACCTAAACAATACACAGGGACTTTAAAGGCTGGAGTAGTGGAACAACCTTTCAAAATTACAGTAAGAAAACAAAGTATTTGAGAGAATATACCCCCGATATTTGTATATAAATATCAGACTCAACGATCACCAAAGATAGGTGTAAGGGTTGACCGATTGGTCATATCAAAAGAACAGAAGGGACATCCCTCCAAGGCGGAACAATCACAAAGTAAAATATTTACATTTTTTTTTAACAACATGAATAATATATTATGAATCAAATGAATGATAGATGATGATGATAATGTGGTGAAAGCTAATTAAAGTTCCATGAAAGATGAATACGCGCCGCGTTTCCTGTCGATGTATATGTTGTTACCACATGAGCTCAGTTCGTTCTATTTCACTGAAGATCAATGTTTTGATCGCTTATATTTCGGTTGCTGAAAAGTTCGTCTCAGCGCTTTCGCTATTCCCTAGCCAATGTTACTAACACTGAAGACTATAAGCCTGGTGGTTAACTAATAATAATAAATAGCCAACACGTATACTTCCCCGTCGATGGCATTAAGTTGACCCGGTGACACTGCTTCCGGATGTCATATGGTCCCGCCCATCCGTGGTGGTGACTAATATATGTAGCGCCGTTACAACTCTCTCAAGGCTGCCAGAGATCTGACGTCGCCCAGCATGGCGAGTGTGGATCCACCTCCTATGAGGGCGTCCTCACTGCGACCCTGGAGTACCGGTTACGCCCTCAATGACTTGGCGTACGGCCACTCTGCACAAAACGGCTACAAAATATATACTCTGTCTGAGCACAAATCTACATATAGGAGCGTACATAGTTTACATATTTATTATTGTGACGTTGTCACTAATGCTCCACCATACAATACAAATTAGGAATTTGTCTGCAATCAATTATAAAGATTCATACATCATACATGGAACGTTATGATATGTCTTAATGCAAGCAATTCTAACATTATAGGTGTTTTCATGCACTAAATTGTATCATGTTATTTGTGCAATAGACGATTTCAGTCCTACAATTACATCAAATCACTATAACTGTTAAACTCGAAACAACAAATATGTTATATCGACAAAATGAAAAATCTTGCATGAATCGACGACTATATGAATTGAAGGATACACAATTTACGCCAATATGTCCGTGCATTGGGAAATATTCCTTATTCGTGTACACTTAGTAAAGCGCCACATTAGGTTATATACAGCGTAGCCTCGGTCACGTATAAAATAAATTACACCACAAATTAGCAAAATCACATTTAAATTACAACATTACTCAATGTTAGCCTATCGTTACAAGATCAACATCAAATAAATCAGTCCTCAACATATACAAATATAAATCGACTAATCTAACCATGTTGTATTTACAGTATAGAAGTAACGACAAAAATATAGTATTCTCCTGTATTTACAATTGTAGATGCATTTAACTAACCGTAAAACTCTCTCTGGCGTTTAAACACCTATTGATGTACGATACAACAGATTAAAACATTAATTTGCTACCACTCAACAGAAAAATCTTACAGGAAAATCTAATAATTTACCGTTAAAATTGAATACCTGACTCTGCACATGAAAATTCAACAATTTACAAAAACTAACTAAACCAGCTGCCGTGTGACGCTGATTCCAACGCCCAACCCGTCGGTCTGCCCAGTAATGTCGTGTGTGCCAGCTTTCCAGAACTCCCTCAGGATTAGTTACTTACCGTTCCTCTCAATCACATATATCAAGTGAAAATCACGCTCCATACCTTCCCTGGGTAAATCGAGAAAAATCTGAATACTGACTTATCATTCATTAATTTAATGTTCATAATTTTGGCCCTAAGTGTCAATACGAGTTTTTACCAGTAAAAACTAAGTTACAAAAGTGTAACTCCCTTAACGCTTTGTTTCTAAACAAAAGAAGTTCATATATTGTATAAAGGTGTCCGAGAATCGCTGATTTTTTTTGAAAAACATCGACTCAACTTTGTTTAAGATCGAATGGCCTGTGAAAACATTTTTCTCAAACATTTTCTAATTGATTGTTCCAAACTGCATGTACATATAACAACTGATTACCTTATGTCCCTCTACATCGCACATTGTTGGTGCCTAATATATTAGATAATTTTGGCCCTTTATTTGACTAAGAATTGTTCACTCTTCACTTCTCAAAACTGCTAACTACACCGCTCACGTTTTGGGTTATATATATCGATGGGTTGAATGTTTTTCAATAAAATAAAAAGGAAATACCAATTCAATCATTTTTACATCATTTCATTTTATTTTTTTCATGGGCAATGCTAGAACTAAACCACAATAAGCAATTACCAACGACCCATGTAAACACTAAAGTCACACTTTTATGAACAAGAAATGAAAAGTGTGACTTTAGTGTTTACATGGGTCGTTTGTAATTGCTTATTGTGGTTTAGTTCTAGCATTGCCCATGAAAAAAATAAAATGAAATGATGTAAAAATGATTGAATTGGTATTTCCTTTTTATTTTATTGAAAAACATTCAACCCATCGATATATATAACCCAAAACGTAGCGGTGTAGTTAGCAGTTTTGAGAAGTGTATAATGAACTTCATGTGGATTGTTACTACACTTGACATACAGATATATATGTAACTATATGCACTGCTATGACAATTATGACTAGTGTTGGCCTCCCGTGTTTAAAAATAAGGCACGTCACATATGTTTGCAGGTATGATTATTTGTAGAACATAACGACTTTCTTCCTTGAAGTCAAATACAATGCTCGTTAAATCTAAAATGAAACAATTGAAAAATAGGATACAAAATAATCCACCCATTGTTAGACAGAGTAATATGTTAATAATGAAAGAAAATATCATAAAATAAATTTCTCTTATTTACCACATTCATTTGTGAAGATTTTATCAATTAAACATTAGTAGACAATTGCTTTCGTTATATATACTTAACGCCAATAGAAACGCAAGCACTTTTAATGGCGTTAAGTATATCATTTATCACAAACCATGAATCTCAATTGAATATTAGATCCTTTATCTAAATATCAAATATTCGAACGCTTAACTATTTTTATTGACTGCGATAGTGCTTAAAGTCATCTTAAGTATGAAATATTATCTATTTTAAACATATTAAACGAGAATTAAGATTAAATGGAATTAAATTAAACTAGTTTCTTATGCAGAAACGATACAGTAAATTGATAAACTACATGTAACAAAAATAAACATTGATTCTGTGTACGAAAATGATATCATCTCACTAAGCAGTTAGATCACGGGTGGTACATGTATGTGCTTAAACTGAAAACAATAGTGTTATACGGTTCTGTTGTTATTGGTTTGAAAACGTTCATATCATTCTACTATTAAAATGGGATTGATCTGACATTTCGGTTAAATAGTAGGGATATTTTGCAAACTGAAACTAAATGAAATAGTAGTATTCAGCATGGTTTATACAAATAGATACGTATTAGCAAATGCAAATTGGTCGACCCATTTTCATACAACAGATCTAGTATAAAATGCAGAAATATATAAAACCTCTTCTGAATCGATAACGATGTCAACTTTTTAAAGAGTCCAGATTGTAAATAGAAAGTAGAACATTGGATGACAACTCAAAACGACAGCCACAAATGTAGGTCTGCAAATGTACCGTACATGTAAGGAATTTACCGCCTCGCATTAATTTGTCTGTTAGGATACCTTTTTTAGTACCCTGACCTATTTGACTGGACTTGTTTTTAAATAGCAATAGTCGAACTGGCATTTATGTGATAATTGTTTGAAACTGTTTCACAATTTTCCGTATGTCTGACCGGTAAACATTTGCATTTCTGTAAACAAACGACAAATCATCTCAGTCTGATGTTGCCATTATGTGGTACAAGAATTAACTTTCAAACCCCATCCAACTCCTTCTCCAAGAAGCGAAAACGGGGGTGCCTGGGGTATGAAATTAAACCTTAATTTCGGTTTAAGATGTTTGCATAATTGTAAAATTATAACATTTAATATTAAGTAATTTTAAACGCGTTATCGCATTTTTTCAGTAACAAATGTTTTTAAAAGTGTTTTGTTGTCGAAATATCCGTTATAATAACCTCCTAATATAAGCTTTTCCATCGCTTAATGAAATTAAGACGGGACCACTTAATGTAATACGAGGACTTGCCGGTAGCGCATTAATTTCTGTTAAGTGCATCAACGATCCACAACACATTTATCATTCACTTCCACGCTTATTAATGTGTTGTATGTAAGTACATTGTATGCTTAACGTGTGTCGTAAATCGCCCATGTCATTCAACTGCAACTAATATATTCAGTTGTTTGGTTACTACAACGGATAGTGAATATGGTCTTGTTATTATTCCTAAATTGCCTGACATTATATAACTGTTGTAGAAGTAAGGAAAACAGACTTAATTTGCATAATACGTAAATACACGTATAGTAGTCATGGTAGTACAAGTTGCTTTTTGTTTGATAGTTGTTGTTTTTTTGGTTTTTTGTGTGTGTTTGGTTTTTTGTTGTTGTTATACTCAGACTCGTCTACCAATACAGTATTCGCGAATCTCAAACGGCACTATGCGATGTAAGTAGAAACAATGCTTTGATCTGAGTTAATTGATAAAACATACGATTTCACCTTTTCGTAAAGGTAAACACAGTGTTTGATTAGCGTATTAATAACGGTAAATTGTCTCAAAAATTAGGTCCATTGACAGAAAACGATGTATCATCATGATCATTGATGAGCGGTGGACCCATGATCAAAACGTCGTGGGTTCGATTCCCGCCATGTGTCCCTGCGCAAGACACTTTATCTGCATTGTTTAGTACTGGTTACCCAGAAAGTCAATCAAGAAGTACCTTAGAAGCGAATAGCTTACAAAAGGTATAGAATACTGTAAGAATAATGAAGAATATTGAAATGTTTAACTTGTAGCTTTCCATTTGTGACTGATCGTACGTACCTGTTAATATGTGAATCAGATACATTTGTTTGCATTTATGATAGTGTACTTGTGAAAACATCAACCACTAGACGTCATCATTGGGTCCACAATCTGTCCGGTCATCGTCCAATCAAAGAGAAAAGCATAATGGCGACTGTAAATGAGACCACCATTAAACATGCGTTGCAAAATGATAGGGTGATAACCTCTTTCGATAAAACTTTTAACAAGTTTTATAACGATTGTATATAAGTGTTTATAACCAAAGATATTACGAAGTCTTCAAATCACATCACCATATAAGTCAGTTTGTGATAGTCCTTGTCACAGAAGAGTTGTTATATTACTTTTTTATTTTAAAAAGTAGACACAAGTATCACATTTTAACATTTTTAAGAACTGTTATAACACTTCTTTGATGAAGAACGATCCACTTCACACTGTATCGTATCCAATAAACATAATCATTCGTTCGAGAAACGGGAGTCACTTTTTGCGTTCACTGATGGATTTGTGTTTGGAGCCATACTGTCTACAACTTATTCACATCAGTTTAAGTTAGCTTTGTAAACATTATCTACAACAGACGAAATTATTCAGGAAGTTCCGTCTGATAACACCTGTACGAATATTTATTCCAGACTACCCTAAAATATTCAAGATATGGTTTTACTTATTTAGTGATCTAGTTATCCAATTTAAAATATGCAGGATTTCAAATTATTATTTTTTATTTTTTATTTTTATATGACATGAACAGGAATTTTCCTGCAGTGGCATACATATATCGGTTTTATTTCACTGATTTACTTTCAGATATTGGCACGTGTAAACACGAGACGCTCCGTAATCCAGGTATTATTATGTAGTTCAGTAAAACGAGTTAATTGTATATTATAGTATATAGGGTATTACACAGTTATTATGCTGTTCTGTATAGTACGAAGTTATACGTATACAGGTGTATATGTTATATATGTATATGCGATGTCGTGAAACCGACAATTGAAGCTGAAGGCCATATGTGAAAATTCAACGTACATGTATATGTATATATCCACTCAAGGAGCTTCCAGATCAATTCAACATTACGGGGTCGGAGTATTAACTTTCATACCCCATCCAACCCTTTCTCCAAGAAGCGAAAATGGTGTTGGCTGGGGTATGAAATAAAACCTTAATTTCGGCTTAAAACGTTTGCATTTTGTAAAATTAAAACCTTTAATAGGTCATTTTAAACAGGTTGTCGTGTTTTTTTTTCAGTCTTTTTTTTAAACTTGTTTTATTCGTTATAAAATCCTGCTGATATAAGCTTTCCGATCACTTAATGGAAATAAATCGAGACCACGTAAAATCTTATCTAATAGTGAACGTTATTTCATTGCAAGACCACGTAAAATCTTATCTAATAGTGAACGTTATTTCATTGCAAGAACCGAAACACGTTAGTAGCTTTTAAGTGTAATAACACATACATTAACTCCTCTGGGCGAACTAATATTCTTATGCGACAGTTATAATAGTGTGTGCATTATTTTAATGAGTTTCTCAATCTTAAAGTTTCGCTTTGATTTAAACTTTGGAATTATATACATTGGATTTCATATTATAAAGTTTCCTCACGTGTAAAATGTTCCAAATCCAGCACATACATGTATTAAACAAACAGTCCAAAGTACTTTATTAATTTCTGGCGTGATTGGCAAAACTAAAAATGCCTAAACATTTATAAACAAAATTAAAAGCAAATGGAATACAGGAAAAATGCATTTGAAAAGCAAATAAAACGAAAATTGGATGCGTCTTAGGGGTAATTGCATGGATTGGACTCTGTATATAGTATTGTGTGTGTGTGTTTGTATATTTATATTCAATATTGTTGAATTCATCGTTGGGTTATACAATGTAAGCAAAGTGAGAGGTGTTGCTTCTTTCATTACTTCTCATGAACAGGCTCAATAAAACCGAGTCTGCTGCTTTATTCTCTTAATTGTGTTTGTTGCTCCCAAAGGATCACCTTTATCAGTATTTATTATATGTACCCTGTGATCATTTTAAATGGAAAAGAATAACCACACGTTTCAGAAAATAAATGTGTATACACAATATCATTTGCATTACAGTTACGTGAGGATGTCCCTTCGTCATAAATACATATTAGTACACGATGTGAACATGTAATGCAAAGGGCATAACGATTTGTGTTTGTAAACAGAGTATAACCAACAGATATTATTAAATAGCTCTTGATCACAGATTAAGACGATAACACAGGAAGTCTCACACATAATTATCGCGATAAAATCTGAACTAGGTGCTTTACTGCAAGATAATGGAGAAGCAGGGCAATGTTATTTACAGGAAATCAATCACAAGTGACAATCAAATAAGCAAGCAAGTATCGTAGGGTCAAAAGGTTAGCACAGAACCTAGACTGATCGGAATTGATCGCATTGTGTTGTATCCATTGTGATAAAGCTGGCCTATAAACAGTTATGAGGCAATAATGTACAGAACTGATTATCATTTTAAATTACATTACTTTCCACCTGTTTTAGCAAAATATATTGGTTGACAAATATATTTTGCATTACCTCTATTTTAGGATATTTTTGTATTAATAAACATCGTGACACGATGTGAACATATAATCCATTTGGATTGTAGACAGCGTGTTAACATTTGATATTATTAGACAGCTCGTGACTACAGATGTAGACGATAAAGTAGGAAATATCAGTCATTATTACCCCGATAATGCCTGAAATAGGGTCTTTACTGCAAGATAATGGAGAAACATTTCCATTTTATTTACACGAAGTCAATCAAAAATGACAATCGAATAAGCAAGCAATTACCATAATGTCATGAGGTTAGAAAAACATCTAGAATGAACATAATCGAACTTGTCGCTACGTGATAAAGATGATGTCTGCAACAAGAGGTTGAGATAAAACTGGTGTAGTACAACAAGGAGTTGAGATAAGCTGGTGTCTACAACTTTCAGACAATTACAATTACGTAGGTTACAAGCTATCCTATATAAAAGCCGATTGAAAGACGTGCATGTAAATGTTATCATAATAATCACCATTTGCATGGTACAGATATTTGACCAACCTTGTAACATACTTACAGTCTTCTTAAAGAACCGAACATGTTGTTTAAGCTGTCCTATGGAAAGTTACAATGCTTATATCATGAATAATGAGGCGGTGTATACGATATAATGATTACTCATGTTTCCTTTAATCATGAAAAGACACATTCAAATATGAATTAAGTGACACTTTGTACTTCAAAATAGTATAAAAGTCGAACAGGAAATGCAGCTTTCACAGAACACAGTTAACAGAAAAAACATGAATGGCAGTGTTAATTAAGAATACAGGCATATGACGTCACAAACACAAAACAAGGTTTACAATAGGGATACCGCCTTGAAACGATCAGTGGCAAGAAATACCGCTAGGGGTGGGGGGTTTAAATCAGGTTCTGGTGTGCACACCAAACCTCACATTTATCCTACTGTCATCCCAATAAAACGGGACAGTGTAAATAAAGACCGCCATGAAATATTCTCTTACCAAAAGGCAGCATTATTAGGCAATATAAGTAAACCACAAAGATGCTCGCGAATATATAAATGCAAAAAAAACAATAGCCTAGAAAGACACAACGAAGGTACTCAGTAACTTGGCAAAATCCAGAGCAACTCGAGAATAAACCATTGAGGGCACGGCAAGACAAGATTGCAGACAAACATCAAAAGTCACCGTCCTTTTCGGCTTCATCATAGGGTGTAAAATACAAAGATGCTAGTGTATATATCAATCCAAAAAATGATAGCCTAGAAAGCCACAAAGAAGGTACTTTAAGACTTGGCAAAAGCCAGAGCAACAAGAGAATAAACCATTGAGAAATCATTGGAGGTGATACACAATACGCGCCATGAACATATTGACACTTACGGTACGAGTATCAACGAAGAGTGAAACAATAATTTTTTTTTTTTTTTTTTTTTTTTTTGCATACAACATTACATTAAAAAACAATTATTACACACATTTAAACAGCACATAACAGTTGAATTGCATAACCCCGTTTTTAAATCATAATAAATATATTGTTTGACTATATTTTAAGAGGTGTAATAGGAATGAAGGAAGAAAAAAATTAGTATTAGAAGAGAATAATGTAAGATAATAGATAATGAGTTTGCTAGAGAGCATCGCTGGCCAGCCACGTGTTGTTAATAGTTTTCTCAAAGTTTCTTCAAATTTATTAAGAGTATCATTTTTAAGGACAGTGTTAATCCTATTGTTCAATTTTCTTAAGAACGCTTCAAATATCGGTATCTCATCTTTATATTTACATTTATATATGAATTGTTTACCCAACATTTTTATGTAAGTGAATATTTTATCTCGTTCTCCAAAGTAAATATTATATTTATTTAATTCGGTAATCATGTCTGTTCTATCCATCCATAAACAGCATGAAACAATAAGTTACAAATAGGTATATGAATCGATATTTGAAGACGAACACATGTACCCATGTTAATAAATGCAAGAAATATCTGTATAGTGTCGACGGCTGAATTATTATTGCTACATACACAGAAGTTATAGAAGTCAGACAACATCATATACATTCCGAAATTTAAGATGTGCTTATACGAATCATCTCTATTATGGGAATAAGGGAATATGACATGTTTCTGAAAGTTGATGCCAATCTCATGGGAAGAAATTATTATGACATTAAATAAACTTTGTTCATTGAATTGCACACGCTGTGGACACTGTCAATGATATTAAAGAACGTATTTACGAATTTCTCACACATAAAGTTATACTCTCCGCCCACCATTGAATATACTAGTCCATAACAAGTCTTCTGATTAAGTTAGCATTTAGAATAAGGGTCTCAAATTCCAGTAGTTTGTTATACAGGGAATATGTAGGCAACGGAGAATTTGGAAGAATCGAGGAATGTCATTAAGCAATAGTACATTATTTCCGAAATTATCATCAACCTTTAAATTTAGATCATTCAAATCACCAGTTTACGTAGTGTAAACATTGGTTAATAAAATCTGATTAAAAACACACACAAAATAAACACAGCAGTTACATTTGACCAAAACACTTTTCTATTGATGATTAAAATATATAACACATTTTTGTTTAAATACCACATTCTGTTTTTAAATAAAGGAGTTACAAGTTTCCGTTACTTTTTCAAATCGGTACCCCAGGAGACAGTGTCAATCATCAGCATATACTCGACTCGTTTATTGAGCTATATGTAACGTAATAAGTATGTTTATTGTTGATGTACCAGATTATCCAGTACTTATATCCAATCTACTTTATTTCTAAAATGCAAACTCTAGAATTACAGCAATGTTTTTGCTTTGAGGGTAGGCAGCTCTCAATCTAATATATATGTCATTCCTTGAGGAAATGTGTCGAACAGTTAAATTGTACATTAAGGAAAATCGTAAAGCAGTTTATCTTTTTCAAAAGGGGGCAATAACTTCCCAAATTAATATTACACACGGGATTTCGGGAGTATGCACAGGTACGCTTCTGTCCAATGTCTATATATAAACCGTTTCTATCGTTGTCAAATACCAGTACAAACGTTCCGAGAATAGAAAACGACTTTTTGTGTTTTGATTCGTGTTACATGCATGACTCTGTATTTATACAATTAATGCATAAGTGAAGGGGTGTACATGCACCAAAATGATATAACTTATTGTCTGACTGTATGTTGTTTTAATGTTTTCATGACTGTTTAGATGACCAATATAAAGGTTTATATATTTATATGAAATTCATCTTAAACAGATGTGTTGTAACCACATGCCGGGATCTACAGCAAGCATTAAAATGGTCCTCTCTGTGAAACCCAACACACAGCACACATGTTAAATTTGGCAAAATATAAGTCTGTTTGTGTCAGTTACGGTATTTGTCAATGCCAGATTTCTTTAAATGTGTTGGAATTGCCAATTTATTTCTAGTTCATTTACTCGTAATACTAAGTTTTCCATAAATCAATCTTTCACTGCCAAACAAACCCGACAACTAGGTTTGCGATGTTCCGCGTTTTATGAATCGTAACAGAGACAAAACAAGATTTCCCGAATAAATAGTTTTAAAGAAAAACGTTAACACATCATATAAACATACTGAATGCACAGAAACAATGGCACGGGAAAGGGTGTTTAGATACGCTATGGCATATGGTTAAGATGAAGTATCGATACATTCGTTGCAACATAGTTATGTCATCAGCAGGGCAATATACAATCACTACCATTGTGATTTTTAAATTGAACTTTATTTTCAAAGCCTTAAGGTATTTATATACTGAACATATTTAGTAACAGCGGGTGGCTCGATACAGCCCCACATTCCGTTAGCGTACAGCTCACTGTAGACTATGTCAGACTTTATGCTGAGTTGTATCCACGGCATCCCATAATTAGGTACTTGTTCGAGAAATACATTTTGAACATGTAATTGCTGATCAATTGTGTAACGGATTCCCGTGAGAGGATTTCCGTGTTATTGTACAGAATCAGTGTACAATCTCTAGTCTCCAATCATGTTATTGAGTACCTTCTTTGTGGCCTTCTAGGTTATTGTTTTTTTTGTATTGATATATACACGAGCATCTTTGTGTTTTACTTATATTGCCTATTAATGGCTGCCTTGTAGGTTAGAGCATAGTTCATGGCGGGGATTTCTTTATTTACACTGTCCCGTTTTATTGGAATGAAGTAGGGTAAATGTGAGGTTTGGTGCACCCTAGATCCTGGTATAAACCCCAAGCGGCCTTTTTGCCACTGACCGTTCCAAGGCGGTAGCCCTATTGTCATTTTGTGTTTGTGATATCTGATTTGGCCTTTTATTCATCTTTGAATTTGTTCTTTGTTTCCGTGTGTGTTTGTGGTTGACTGTCGTCCTTGAATGCTGCTTTTCCTGTTCGATCTTTATATCTATATTATCATACTTGAGTCCACTCATTCAGTGAGACTAGATGGAATTCCACTGTGAAAGTATCACTTCAAACAGTTTAAAGGGAATATAGCGCCACAGCCAAACAATATTTATTATTGAGAGTTCTGAAAAAAACGGAAAAGCGTGAAAGAATGATCAAAGTAGGAAGATAATCAAAAAAGATATAATCGTTTGAAGGTTCTGTTGAAACGGATATGGAAGCCGCCATTTTTAGATCTATGACATCACAGTTCTAAATGACCATATATGGAATATTGATAAATATGAAAGTTTACCCATAATAGGGTTTTGTTTATCATCTGATTTTAATAATTCTTTCACCTTTTTGCAAGTTTTCCAAAACTCTCAATAGAATAGTTGTTTGGCTGTGTCGCTACATTGCCTTTAAGTTACCGTAAATTTAACGTATGGTAAAGTTCCGTTAAAGTAAATATTCATGCCAAATGATGGGATAAAGTAGTCCACATTGACCCGAGATTTGTTTCATCCGATGTACGTTAATGTATCCATTTACCAAACGAATATAAACAAATTACCATCTTCGGAAATATCACCACCTACCTCAGTGGGGTAGGGCTCTGTCTACATAAACAACAGGTTCAGTTTGCTCCGATCTGCGATAACTTTTAGAATGGAAATAAGGGGTACATGTATTTTTACAAAGTAATGGTATTTCTTGAAAGTTACTTACAAGTACTTTTAAAATGCAATATTTATTTCAGATTACTGATGAACACTGACATGTGTAACCATATGCTTGTGTTGAAATACCATTACTTTTACCTTGCAATACATAACAGCATATGATATTTTTGAGAATGTCTATATGTATTGCATGTCTTTATGGGAGTGTAATAACGCCATGATTTATTTATCGTAATACACTAGTGTTTATATACATTAATAAATACTGATAAAACATTCAGTCCCAAATGTTTGCATACTATATCATACGATACGTTCAAACAACTTACATATTTATCATTATTTGAAATCTTATTTTATAAAATGCATGTTAGTAACGTTAAACTTGGTTTAAGGTGTCGCATTATTTGCGGTGCGAACGCGTTACAGCCGCATAACGTAGCTGACGTGAAGTAAAGAACAAAACGAGATCATGATTTCTCTTACAAATTGCCGCCGTATACAAGGTAAATTAACATAAAAGTGAAACTATTACGTCGTAGGTGTGTTGTGATAAATAGAATATTATAGTCGTGACTGTGCATTATTGACGTTAATAAACAAACTCTTGAATAAAAAGATCGAATACTCGGCAAAGCCTGGTATCCTATCTGTTTATCGAACTCATTTATTAAAATGAATAATGCACAATCACTGTATATTCTGCTAGACACTATTTCCATATTATTAGCCGCCCAGTATCCGAGGAAGGTTTATGGGCGTGACATGGATATCAAGAAAATGTGTAGGTGGATCGCATACGGACCGACTTCTATACTACATATAAGGTAAAGGATGATATTTACAGAGTTTCCTGAGTATGTTAATGATGGAAGTAATTGAATCAGGAATCTCTGGGAAGATAGGCACGTAGTCTAACCACTAGGCCATCGCATCATCTTATTCTGAATATGAGGTAATAAATCCAAAATATTAATATCTTACTGTCGCCACAAATAAATAGCATTAAGTAACACGAAGTTTCTAACGTAATTGTATAATTGTGTTAAAATTGAATAACAAGTGCTTTGTTAGACACCTGAGCCGAAGGCTCAAGGTGATCTATTGGATTGGGATCACTCTTCGTCCGTCCGTCGTCCGTCCGTCGTCGTTAACTTTTCTTCAAACGACTTCTTCTCCGAAACCGCTTGGCTAATTTTAACCAAACTTCCCATGGATAATTCTTAGATAAATGTTTTTTAGATTAATTAAAATAAAGTCAGCGCGACATCCAAGATGGCCGCCATTACCATATATGTTTGAAACCTAAAAAAATCTTCTCCTCAAGAACCACTGGACAGATTTCAACAGTTTTTCTTTTAAAATGATCGCCAACGACTAGACTATCAGATTTGTTCAAATAAAGTCCCCGGGGTCAAAAATAGCTGTGCCTCGGTGGTCCAAAGTTTGTATGTTGAGATTTTGCATGTTTTTCATATAGACATACAGGAAAAAACTTTAAAAAATCTTCTCCTCTGAAACCACAAGGCACAGAGCTCTCATGTATTACATGTAGCATCAGCTTATGGTCCTCTACCAAGTTTGTTCAAATGGTGACCCTGGGGTCAAATTTGGCTGCGCCCCGGGTGTCACAGTTTTACAAAGACTTATATATATAGGGGAAAAAAATCTTCTCTGAAACTGCAAGAGCCAGAGGTTTAATATTTTGCATTTACTATAAGATTATGGTCCTCTAGCTACCAAGTTTGTTTAAACGGTGACCATGGGCTCAAATTTGACCCCGCCCCTTGGGTCACAGTTTTCCAAAGACTTATATAGGAAACACATTAAAGTCTTCTTCTCTGGAACTACAAGAGCCATAGGTTGAATATTTTGCATTTACTATACTCTTATGGTCCTTTACCAAGTTTTTTTTCAAATGGTGACTGTGGGGTCACATTTGGCCCTGCCCCAGGGGTCAAGTTTTACTTAGACTTGTATAGGGTAAAATTTAAATGATCATCTTCTCCGAAACCACAAAGCTCTCATATATTACTTATAGCCCTGGGGTCACATTTGGCCCTGTCCCTGGGGTTACACTCTAGCACCTTCATTTTGTATTTGATATTTACCAAACTTTATCAGTGTCTTTATATCAATGGTGCTATACATTACAGAGCCCACATTTCTTGAACAATCTTAACCAAACTTGCACAGATTGTATATGGCCTTAAGATTTCGAAAAAGTTTGATAATGTGCCAGTATTCAGGTGATCGATATAGGGCCATTTTGGCCCTCTTGTTTTATAAACACACGAGTATGCGAGCATGAGTAGCAACGAACAAAAGTTTAAACAATGGGATTAAATCTCTAAGTATGCATCACTTACAATAAACAATTATGAACGTTATGAAAAATTACAAAAATGAATTGAATTGAATTAAATTGGATTTTATATTCACACAATATGGCGACTTGTCCAGCTTCCTTTTGTGGAGGAAGACCACAGGTACCCTTCCGAACAATTTTCTTGCACGGATGGGCACCTAGTAAGAACCACCGTCGTTTCGCAAGCCAACTGGATAGCTTCCAGAGAAAAATTAAGGAAGTGTATGTTTAAACTACTAGTATATAAATCAGTTCTATACATAACGTGGTTCGAGTATTAACTTTCATACTCCACCCAACACCTTCTCCAAGAAGAGAAAACGGGGTTGGCCAGGGTATAAAATTAAACGTTAATTTCGACTTAAAAAGTTTGCATATAGATAATTTTTAAAGAGGTTATCGCGTTTTTTCAGTAAACGTGTTTTTAAACGTGTTTTATTGTCGTAATATCAGTTATAAAATCCTGTTATAATATGCTTTCCCATCGCTTAATAGAATAAAGGCGGGACCACGTAATGAACATTATTAACACAATAATATATACTGAAGCGAAAAAGAAACGCAACTCGGGAATGTCCGCTATATATTATATATACTGAAAACTTAATTCCGAATAATATTCTAAATAAACCCCGGGAGGTTTTGTAAAAAAAAAAATTGCAGTTAGTTAGAGAAAGGACACACCTGTTATGTTGTAGACGTTTTAATCACAGTACACTTCGTGACAAGAAATTCATAAATGTTGAATTTCTTGCCAGTTCAGTACTGTATTTAACGTAAAGTGTTTGCAAAATTTTGCATCCTAAGTTAGCTCACATGCTTGAGCCAAACGTGTACTATTTGCTGTGTTATGTGTTGTTTTAGTATTTTCTTTCCGAAATAAAAGGTCTTACGTAGCCATGCACCATTCGATTAACAGCAGCATATTGTACAAACAATATATAGCGGAAAATCCCGAATTGCGTTTCTTTTTTGTTTCAGTATATAACTACAGGATCTTACATGAGTGCCAGTTTAATATTGAATTTATTAAACGAGTTGGATAACATTATATGATGCGAGGCCGTGCCGAATTTTAACACTCATTTAAATGTAAGCTGTTCGCTTAATCGAAACTGTTACAAATGTAAATTGTATACATAATAAATTTGAAAGTGGATAAGAAACATATGTTGGCTCGTTAACGAAATAATCAGAAATCGTGATAATAATTGCATTTTCACTCACCAGCATCGACATTGATAGCTAGCTTAGCAAAATACAAGCTTTATATGATAGAAATCTAGCAATATGTGAGGTTAGTATTATTTATGTTGATGATGCACTTCTTCTTACTGTTGAATGAACATAGGGACATGAGAAGACGGCGGATTTGGTCGATTTGGTATATGTACCAACTGGCGTGACCAGTTCAAGTTAATATGTTTTTTGAATTAGTGATGGCTAGAGATAATATTTTAACAGACATGGTTTTACAAATAAATAAATATCACGGAATGCAATTTATACTGGAAAGGCAGTAGGACTTTGACGTCCGGCAGCTTGCAAACGGGCTATATCGTAATTATTTGTGTTTGACTTTAAATCTTCAATTTAAAAATTCACGCTTTTTCCAGTTCCTGTATGTAGATAAAGATACGCTAATCCTGAAGATTGATAATCTTCCTTGCTTATCTTCAACTGTGTCTTGTCGTGCACTAAATGATTCATCTTCATATTGCTTTGGCTTCTGCCAAGTCAATGAGTACTAGCTTTGTTGTGTTCCAAGATTGTTTATATTTATATATCCAATGTCATCATATAATTACTTTTTTATATACCCGTTTTCGGGCATTCGTTGATTTACATATATAGTTTATATTACTACCATATCATCCCTTAGTTTTTAATAGTTTTATCCTGATATATTTACATTAATTTTTAATTAATCCTTCATTTATTCATATTTCGTCAATTTTTGCGCACAATATGACCTATTTATGTGTCGACGTGCCGTAAAAAACATTCATTCATTCATTCATTCATCATCTAGTAATGCTGCTTGGAGCATGGCCACTGAAAATTATCTTTGTAATAGCATAGGTGTAAATCGTTTAATTGAAAATAAGACCTGTCAGAATAACAGTTAGAATATCAGTTAGGGTATGGCAGGGAGCTGAAATGGACATGCTACAAAACAAATAGAGTATGGTTTCATCTCGTTGGTTAATTTAAACACATCGATGGGCTACGCCCTTCTCGATGGTTAAATTAACTAACTCAATGAAACCATACTCTATATATTATTTAGTTTGTACAGACATATAGCCTGGTGGGGTTTTCTTTATTTATTCGTTAACGTTTTACTGGGATGAAGATAGGATACAAGGGAGGTTTAGTTCATCCTTAAAACTGGTTTAATCCCAGATGGCCTTTTTGCTAATGACTGTTCCAGTGTGGTAGCCCTTTTGTCAACCCTTCTATTTTTGTTATCGCAACTTATACATTGCCTCTAAATTGTCCTCGTATTATTGTTTTCGATGCACTGTTTTGTTGTTGACTGTGATCGTTGATTGATACATTTCCCATTCGACTTGTCTATCTACTTTTATGTATATATATTATTTGTAAATAAATATTAATCATAGCTGACACATGTCATTATTTCATGCGTTGATTGGTAATTGGGAATTATATTTTGTCTGGAGTTTGATTGCTTTAAACCTATATTTTGCAAATAACATATCGAACACTTCTATGACCTTGGTGCGATCAACGGCATACTGTAGTGTGTTACTGTATGATCATTTATCATACGTATGACAACGGTTAAAGATTAGATAAGTCAATGTTTAACGACGTGAAGATGGTTGCATTTTCTGATAGTAAGTATGTACCTATTATTAAAAAATTCAGGTGAACTGTCTATGCTGTAATATATGATTATCATGTATTTATTTCATCTGTTGATATAAATGCTTGTTGCCAAATTTTTAACCTTATATTTACACTATAGGTATGAAACCACTAATTATTTTCCCAATAGACGCCAATTTTAAACTGTCACATATTAATGATTTGCTGCAACTTCAACTCAAGTATGGATAATGCAGCAGTTAATTTTCATATAGAAACCTAATTGTCCTCTTGAAAAATCACCAGCAAAGGTGAGGTCACAAGACATGTAAGAAATTTCTTGTTTGTTTACCAAATAGGTCAATGACACAGCTGTTTTCATTGACATGTGTTCACAAAGTGTAAGCATAGAGTCGACATTTCGAAAATGTTCATCAGTGATCCAGTGAAATTTGTTAATACGCTTCTTATACATACAACCACAACATCGAATAAAAATGGGCAGTTATTGCCCTATTTTTAATGGCCATTTCCATCAAAAAATGAGAAATTACTTTTTATTATAGGAACTACATTCGTCTACACCTCGGAGGTTTACATGTATTTGGTGGTGGTAATATAATTGGTATTAAAATATAATATACGCTTTCATCTCTGGGACGGTTAAAAAAGGTTTCTGGACAAATATAATGATACTTTGCATGCTTATCGGGATTTTAAATTGTAAACTGGTACATAATTATTTTTCTAAATGTATTGCCATGTAGCGGGTATGCTTTCCTAGAATATGATGAAGATTTGCGCTAACCTACATGCAACTAAGCTTGCATGTTACGGTAGGGTGTAAGTCCGAACCATCATTACAGCCACATGCACTTTTTGAAGCTCAGACGAGTTTATACTTTGCTTGAATATAAAAGCAACATCCCGAATATGTGCACCATCTGACTATATAATAACTTAATCGATCATCAGACTGTTGAGAATTTGGCCTGCGCTTTTATAATAATATACTCAGTTGCAAAAAGAAAATTTTATTTAGATTTAATTGTATAACGTTTTTTTAGAATTAAATTGACAAATTCCATAATGAATATGCCATGTTTGGTACCAAAGATTTTATCATTCCATTGCCAACAACATGTTGTCATTTGTTTTTCAATAGGTTGAATCATTAAGGGATTGTCGCTTGATAAAGAGGATAGGGTGTAAAGTATAACTCAAATCGATAGTCAGCAACTGGAGTTAGTATAATTGATTTGTTCCACATCCAACTATCCCATTTCCTAAATAATGTGACTTTTTTGTTATTGAATTGCATTTGGTAATTACGTTTCATCCCGTTTTATTTAACACTTTGTTAGAAAACAGTTGTGCATCTTTACTGTTAAACTGTGCATCTGGCATTTAGGCCAACATTGAAATCATCCTTTAGATATGGAATCATATCCACACCTTTAACTGTTATAAGGTTGCGGTACTAAAATAATAGTGATTGCAAGCAAGATATCGGTATAAAAACAACTTTGTTGGAAGTAATTGCAAACGCTGGAGGTTCAAATGTCTTATATGATATTGGCGTATTCCACTATATTCTGTCTATTCTGCTTTGCTGCACACCATGCACATATTTTTTAATTATTTGCCTGAACTTGTTACAATTTGTTTTACAGTTTGCTAAAACACAATACATATTTTGTTTATTATTATGTTATTATATGTTATAAGATGTACGCGTTTTTACATACAAAGGAATAATCAGTTCATAATGCACATCGATGTTGTGGTTGTATGTATAAGAACAGCACTGAAACAAGTGACCTTTTACGAACACTTGAGACAGTATTGGAAGTGAAGGATATATTGGAAGCTTGAAGACTTTCTTATCTGTGCTAGTATGATGGATCAGTGAAAGGGCATACAATACGCTTCAAATTAAACAGTTTGAAATCAAAGTCAATAAATAGTTCGAATTTATTTGCAAAGATCTTATTTTTCACGGATTTCGGAGTTGGGTAACATGTATAAATCTCGTAGTATGGGTTTGCTTTGTTGTAAGTGTACAACTATCGTGGAACATAGGTATTTCAAGTTTGAAGACGATACAGGTCTTGGAGATAAGCTAATCCATTAATTATTATTTGAATCTGGGTGAATATATATGTGTTAAAGAGTTGTCATATATATATATATATATACTTCAGCTTGTAAACAAAATCCAGTACACGGACTTTTCATAATATCATCTGCATACAGCTCTTGAACCGTAGATTTCGTGAAGAATCATCTTGGTACACTTTTCACGTATCTGCATGTGCTAATTCATAACGTACCACTGACCGTTTTATTGCCGAGATTACAGGTGCAACCCATTAACACTTACATCATTAAGTGTGTTAGCAATATCTTATCTGATACGCCCGTAATGCATCATTAAGACGGATCCGCTTCGGTAGGAGATACGCAACCCTAAAATGATAGTTTCAAATGATAATTTATAATTAAAAAACGGCGATTGAAGTGTTATCTGTTTGTAAAACGTTCAGGATTTTAAAATACTACCTATTTAATGTTGTAATGAAAACCTAGGTTTGGAATGTATTTGTGTATTAATTATAACACGTCTATTCTGTATGATGTGTTTCATTTGAAATGTTTGGTTACAAAAAGACCAATGAGAACATATAATTGTTAGTAGACACATACTTTGAAAAACAAATGACTGTCAGATAGTAAGGCATCACTTGCATTGATTTATCTAAAATAAAAGTATTACTTGAAATGGCAAGACGTAACTGCAGACTACGATTCCAATTACATAACGTGCTCCGAGTATTAACTTTCATACCCCATCCAACCCTTCTCCAAGAGCGAAAACGGGGTTGGTTAGGGTATAAACAAAACAATTAATTTTGGATTAAAAAGTTTGTATATTTAAGAGATAGAACATTGTTTACGGTGAATTATCGTGTAATATATCACGGCTTGGAGTTCAATTGTAAACTGTAAACAAAAATTTCACGAGCCCGAAGAGAGAGTGAAATTATTGTTTACAATTGATCGACAAACCGTGATATATTATACGATAATTCACCATAAACGATGTTCTATTTCTATTCTAATATCCCTAAAATGCGAAAGTAGTGCACACAACTAAATTATTTCGCATTGCTTTGCTTTATACTCTCCGAACGTTGCAAAAAATCACAGTGATATTTCGTTGAATATAACGAGATATTTTAAACTAGGCTATATAGTGTGGGTGTATTAGAATGTAAAATAAAAACATTTAATATATACTTTTAAACAGTTTATCGCATTCTTTTTAGAAAAAAACATGCTTTTTGTCGAAATAATCGTTTTAAAACCCATCGCTTAATATACTGAAGGCGGGACCACGTAATGCGATTGCAATTAGATATGTTGTCGTAGCGTTATAATAAAACATACTTATGTGTTAAAATCAACACGTGACCTTACACTATGGTAATCAAATACAGACACAGAAACTGATCATTTAAGAGAGCATTGTAAAGAGAATTGTTGATTCATATGAAACACGTCATCTTATGATATTACAGCAGGAGAGAGAGAGAGGAATGGTAAACAGGAACGGTTATCCATGTATGTTGTGCAATCTGATATGTGAGTGCTCCCTCCTATACAGATGAATGTCCAAATGGTAATAGGGGAGTACCTCCCTGTGAGAAAGTTTCTGGACAGCTATTGAAAAGTCGATATTGCAGTATAATTCAGTCTTAGTATAATCATATTATAACATCTAGACATATTCTAGAGAACTTTAAAACGCCTCTTGTATATAGTTTAAATAATTTTACATGTAACTCTCAAGCGAATTTTGCGGTGGCTCTTGCATATTGCCTACTAAAAAGCGGGTTTTGATACATTGTAAATATCAATGTTGCGCTGTGCAATAATGTATGAATTGCGTCTATTATACAACGATGCCTCATTACGTGGCCCCGCCTTATTGTCAATAAGCGATGGGAAAGCTTGTATTAGCAGAATTTTATAACGGATATTTCGACAATGAAACACGTTTAAAAACATGTTTTACTGAACAAATGCGATAACCTGTTTAAAATTACCTATTAAATGTTTTCATTTTACAAGAGGCAACTTTTTAAGCCGAAAATAAGGTTTTATTTCATACCCCAGCCAACCCCGTTTTTGCTTCTTAGAGAAGGGGTTAGAAGAGGTATGAAAGCTAATTCTCGGACCACGTAATGCTTACTCTTACTATCTAGTATACTCTTATGGTTGTTGAGCATACTTGGAAAAAATGCTCTGATACGCGGAACAGCAAGGTATATGGCCCCGTCACACGGATAAAGCTAAGGAATAATGTGACTTTGTTTTCTTGTTGATCGGGCTTCTACTTTTGGCTTTCCAGGTTTTTGTTGTTTTATAGTATATATACATGATCATTAAAGTGTTATACTTTTATTGCCTATTAATGCTGCCTTGTTTGTTAGAGAATATAACCTGGCAGGGATGTCTTTATTAAAACTGTCCAGTTTTATTGGGATGACGATAGGGTAAGAGTGAGGTTTGGTGCACCGAGAACCTGGTTTAAACCCCCATCGGTCTATTTTTCCACTGACCGTTCCAAGGTGGTAGCCCTAGTGTCAACCCTTTTATGTTTGAGATGTCATATATAGCCTTTTATTCATCTGTTTAGTTGTTGTTTGTTTTTGTCATAGGCGTAGGAACGTTTCAATTATTGGGGAAAAAAACAAATTGACAAGCAAAATCAACAACAAAAGAAAACGTTATTCAAGCTCATTAACACCAAAACATACACCATGATTATATAGGGAAAACAAACGCAAACCGTATTTTCCTCAAATTATGATTGGGGGATCTTTCTCTGGCCTACCCCCACTTGAACATTGGGGGCCACGCCCCCGGCTCCTACGCCTATGAGTGTGCGTGGTTTTGGTTGTCGATTCAGAAAGCTACATTTCCTGTTCCACAGTTTAGAACACAAACCGAATGAAGTTTAGAACACAAACCCAATGAAGTTTAGAACACAAACCCAGTGAAGTGGGACAGTATTATTCAGTATTTGTAACCGAAAATAAAAATGAATGTGTACAGGAAATATTGAATAATAAAGAAGTATTTATTCTTGGACGGCATAGATTTATTCTTAATGTTGTAGCAAAACGATTACGCTACTGCGTAAAAGCTGGCTATTCCAAGAATTTCTTCCAAACTAAGTGAGTTTGCACTATTATCAGCATGACATCAGATCTCGCGTTCATCTAATTCAAACTCTGGTAATATTGATAACCGCCATAAATAACAGTAACTGCAAAACTGCAAGTCATAAGAAAGTCATAATCAAGCATTTATTGTCGTTGGAATGAGTAGCTACATTGCGGAAAGATGCGATAAGAGTGGCGCATGCAAATGCTCAGAGATTGTATGGGCATGCATTCAAGACAGTAATGTTGATAGCCATAAAAAGGAAGTATTCATATGCTATGGAATAGTATGCGCGAAACTGTATTATTCTCCGCAGACGATTTATACGATCGTTTAAGCGATATTACATGTTAATTACATGTTCGATTCAGAAGAGATACCTCCTCCAAAGTGTTCAGTTTACATTACGTACGTCTAACAACCGGAACTTATTATAAACACTATTTCCGACAAGTTTACTTATTCTTGACAGAAACGAAATTCAGAATTTCGGTGAAAATATATAATTAAAAATAACTGTTTTAACAAACAATGGAGAGATATGTCAATTTTATTTTTACGCCATAACTTATAATACAGTTTTTGTTAAATGTATATTTAAACATTTATATTTAAAATATTATGAAAGCAAATCCACCTCAAGGGAAGCTCAGCATTAAAAGTAGGTATAAAAATCGAACAGGAAACGCGTCATTCGCATAACACATTAAAAAAGCAATCAAAACAAACAACAATTAATTTAAATCTCCGCCAGGTCGTATCATCTAACAAACTAAGCAGTACTTGTAGGCAAATTATGTACAAACAAATGATTATGTATACATAAAAAATAAACAACAAAAGCCTTGAAATACGCAAATCAAGTATTCAGTGACCTGGCAGACGCCATATCAACAAGAGCATAAACCGTTAAGGGCACGACAAGACAGGATTGAAGACAAAGTTACATATAAATCAAAATGAACCTAAAACCAGCTTACATCTTTAATAATCGGAGTTATTCGTCAATGTAAATAAGTAAATTGTAACAATGCGAACATTTCATACGGTTTTATTCTCCGTTTTTTTATTGAAACTTTCCATCGACTTAGAAAGTAGGTCAAACGGTAAATACAATTTTAAAATTTTGCCTAAAAAATTATGATAATGAATACATATATCCGCCGGGAAATTACGATAAAAATATCATTATTTTGCCAAATAATTTATCTAGTAAGAAACAAAGGATTAGTTTCAGAGATCAGTTTGATGACCATACAAAAGCACGCCTGGTAAAAATTCGCTCCACAACCAAAAGGAGAACAATGAAAATTGAGCGAAAGTCAAATATTTATACTTCATGTAGAATACAATTTCGCCTTTTAAAATGCTAACTATAGCGGCTAGAACTTTTCTCCTGTCGACAGTTGGTGCAGGTTTCTCCACGGATCACACTTTCAACTTGTTTTTGAGACCTATTTGTATTCAAGAAGTATTTCGATGTTGAATATCACTCGAATACCGCCCATAAATTGCTTATGCCCTAAATGTAAATGTTGAAGTTTTCAGTGTTTAATTTCACAAGCAACATACTTTAACAATGTCGATTCGAACGCAGTTGCCTCATAAACAGGGGCTTCTTGTAGATTTTATTACCTTTTATTCACCCAAAACGCATTTAGCAGTGAATTAAGTGTCACTCTATGTGCTTTCGGCACCAACTTGCTTTGGAAATGAGCTCAATTACATCGTTCAAAGTTAGGTTATTTATGTTTGATGATCTAATAATCGATACATTTCTGACACATTTATTTTTGTGATACCTTTTAAGATTGGGTAGAATTAGGTAGAGTTATCAAATAAACACATTTGTCAACAACATTCAATTATCACTGGAACTCCTAGATTTGTTTCAGGTTATACCAAATTAATCCGTTGGTCATCAATATTTATTCATGATATTGTTTTCAGAAAATGTTCACCGCCCTCACCATCAAACAATCGGATTTTTTTAAGCGGGCAATATTTCTTATGGTCTGGTTTAGTAAGCAAGAGTGTGGTGGATTCCTGCAATACACTTTTTATTTGAATATATCAAAGAAATCGGATATGGATTACTGCAAAATAGATAGCGATGTAAATAATATAGTATAATAGATATATAATGTAATTGATATAAACCAGTTTCTACACATGACACGCGTATTCGCATACATTGTAATTATAATGTTTTTGCCAAGATATCCTGAATATATTTATTTGAATAGCATGGTCTTAATTTCAGAAATGTCAATGAAAGCCCTGCAATGCAACTATAAAGTTTGATGACAAGGGGTGAAATCCTTCATGAATTATTGAGCAGATTTATGTGTAACTGTTACAACATTTCTTGAGGTATGGTGCAAATGTGTGTGAAGTTTCATGAGCATAGGTCAAATACTATTCAAGTTATGGTCAGTTATGAGCTTGGTTATGTTGCATATATATATTATACACAAAAAGGGCTGACAATAGGGCTGCCGTCTTGGAACGGTCAGTGACAAAAATGCCGCTGGTGGGAAGTATAAGGACAGCATTATGCTAAATAACATTTTAAAATGTACTCTTTAACTGTTAAAAAAGAAATCATGGTCAGTTTACACATATTGAATTACAACAGTACGGCTTCGTCAAACAATAGTAATATTGTAAAATTGCCGTATTCTGCAGAGATATTGATAATCCGCAACATCGCCATATACATTTCGAGTGGAGCCGACTTTTATACCTACTTTTACCAGTCATTGCATAATTACACAACCATATAAATAAACCAGCCACCTATACGTGCGCACATAGTATGCTTAAATATGTAACAGAGAAACATGCTTATCTGCGTGTAATTTATGCACAGAAGTGAAAACTGACTAAACTCACTTCTGTTCTAAAACATAGCATGAACATTGAATACACGTGTATTCGTTGATTGAGTATGTGCAAATGGTGGTCTTTTTGAAGGAAAAGCAATTGCCTAAAAGATACACAGAGGAAACAATGTCTTTGAACAGTTTCAAACCTAAATCAAAAGTTGAAAGAAGATAATTATATTTGGTGATCGGTGGTACATTTTCAATTTCTTTTGTTTTCTTACTTAATGTACGATTCGGTGGTTCCACTAGTCCGGCCGATAAAAGGCTCAGGGCATTGTTTAACCACTCATAGGCTATGTTGTCTGCTTTGTAATTTAGTATTTTGGCTGTTACTTGTGAAACGCAGGCTTCATAACCGCTGCTCCCAACTAAATTCCTTTTTTGTTTATTTCGCTCTTCGGGGCATATAATTTTATTAGATCCTGGGACCATACGCCGCTGGATATAGGGGATGAAACAAAGATACAAATATTGCTATATCCACCGCCATGTGCTTGCCTTGCCATCTTCGGGATGGTTAAAATTCTGTACTGTTGATTTTTATGAATATTGAGTTCTGCTCAACCCGGGGTTAGAGGGCGTGAGCGGAAGCTAGCATATTTTACTACCGTCTCAGTCAAACCGAGACTGCCGTTTCCAAAGGTCCATTATCATACTCTTTTTTAGAAGGTTTGTATTGCAAAATTAAACATTTAATAGGTAACTATAAACAGGTTATCGCATTTTTTTCAGTTAAATTTGTTTTTAAACGTGTTTTATTGTCGAAATATCCGTTATGAAACCCTGATAATATAAGCTTTCCCATCGCCTAATGGAATTAAGGCGGGATCACGTAATGCCAGTATGGCAGCACTATACAGCTAAGCATACATCTCACTGCAAGTAGACACAATCGTTATATGACTGAACGATTGTTAACGCCAGCTTTCAACCACGTACCATCGTCAGTAATTAATCCGCGGTAAGTTCACCTCTGACATTGCAATGCCAAACTCATTTCATGTAGCACTACGTCAAAGAGTTATCTGACGTGAATGTAATATATTGCATCAATATATAACAAACTAAAGAAATTGCGTTGGTACAGTTGTACTAATCACAATTTTAACATAATCGTTTCAATATAAAAGCAGCTTTGTGTACTGGTACAGCGTATATAAGTCTATGTCATTAATGTGGTACCTTTAAGCAAAATATATGGTAAAGAGTCTGCTCTGGGTTGAATCCAAGGTCTTCGTAAAAAGAGTATTAGTAGCTCCAATTGTCAACGTTCAGCATAAAAAGTAGTTGACAAGGTGCAAGTTTACTGTGACTGGGTGTAAAATCATGTCATGTATATATGGACTTCAGAACAACCGTTCTATCAATTTGACCACGTCTGCCCTGTCAGCTGGACCACGCCAGCCCCTTTGACTAATCATTACGTGGTCCGTGTATAAACTTTCATACCCGTCCAACCCCTTCTCCAAGAAGCGGAAACGGGGTTGGCTAGGGTATGTAATACAAATGAGTATAAAAGTCGAACAGGAAATGCAGCTGTCACAGAACACAGTAAACTCAGAAACACGCAAAGCGACAAACAAGAATGGATGTTAGCAAATAATCAAGGCATATGATGTCACAAACACAAAATGGGTTGACAATAGGGCTACTGCCTTGGAACGGTCAGTAGGAAAAAAGGCCGCTGGGGGTTTAAACCAGGTTCTAGGGTGCACCAAACCTCACACCATAATTTCGGATTAAAACTTTTGAATATTGTAAAATTAAAACATTTAATATGTAATTTTAAACAGGTTGTCGCATTATTGCGGTAAAATTTGTTTTTTAAAGATGTTTTATTTTCGAAGTATCCGTTATAAAATCCTGCTAATAAAGCTTTCCCATCGCTTAATGGAATTATTGCGGGACCACGTAATGACATGTGGGAGAGTATGAAAAACAAAATGACCGTCTGCATGGTTAATGTGCCATTGTGGGATACAGTTTAGTTGGTTATATGAAGTGAGGCATTATGCATACAATGGACAAGGTTTATGTTAATGGTTTAAATGTTCACAATGGATATACTATGGATATTTAAGAAAAGGTTAACACAATTACAAAACGTTATATATCCTTCCTGTTTTCAATGCAATGCCTCGTCGCATATCGAATAATTAACATGTTGTTATATTGTGTTTACTTCCAAGAACATTAGGGAATCATGGAGTTATATAAAAAAAAATTACGAACATGCACTTCTTATGAATAAACATTTCAATTTTGAATTATATGTTTATAAATGAGTTTTTAAATGCGTGTTTGCAACTTATGTTAGTCAAAACTCAGGCGAAGACCTAATCAGGTATTTTGTTAGCGTTACTCTTCTTCTTGGTATACAGTAACGTAATACTAGAATTGACGCACATATAACATTGACGCACATATAACATTGACGCACGTTTAACGATTTTAAACTAATATAATACTTGGGAATTATTCAAGATGCCACAATATAAGTTTTGCACAGGAAATGTATGCATCCATCATTTTAGACTGCAGTAAGAGTTGATGTTATGATGATCTATTGGACATTTGATTCTTATGAAAAGTGGATATTTGGTACAATTGAATTTGTTTCCTATACTGCGTGCCAGACATTTGTGACAGATAGATGCGACTGATAAATGGTGAGTTGCGTATAAAAAGGTAATTGTAATGGACAAGAGAAGAATAATACTTTATCGATGCAATATTAACATGGATCCTACCTCATGATCGAGATATAATGGCAGAATTACACTACATCATACATATGTAAATGAAAAGGATACTTCGGCAATACATAAGACACCGAGCTTCTTGGACTCTGTGTGCAAACATGTTACTCTTGATATAAATAACATAAGCAGACCGGAGGACGACGTGTCACGAATAAAACTTGAGATAAGAATTGCAATTCGTTATTTATTGCTACGGAATCAAGTGTTATAAAACGAATGTCAATCACACACACGGGACTGACCTAATTTGTTATAAACTAGCATGGCACGTAATGCAACTGTATGAAGTTATCACTGAGACACGCATCACTATAAAACTATTTATAACTTAATGGCAATTTCGTGGTGATTAGTAAACACATATTTTAATCACTTCTACAACAAATGTGATTTTAGTGATTTTCGAGTCAATCACGAAGTTTATGGAGTCTTATCAGGAACTTATAATACATATCATGCACGGATTATGGGGGATCCATATTAAAAACAAAAACAGTTGGAAGCTAAACGTCAGAAACAAATGTTCACCATTTTTGTTGATTCCGTTCAAATGTAAATGGGTCTGGTAACCTTATGCCCCGGTAGAATTATATATGCAAGCTACATATGTATTATAATGTTATTGGTAACGTACGTTTGATCTTTATTAAAATACGTAACTCTTGAAAGCATCTTAACTTCAGGAGGTGTCTGTAACAAAATGAAGACATATGTTATTTTTATTATTTTGTTGAGGCCTCATTTGCCCTGAATTTAAATGGGAAATTTTACAGCATATTTACCTCGAGCGTAAATGTTCATAGATTCTTAGATAAATTATATTGTAACAGATTCATGTAAGCGAGTCAAAAGCAAGTTAATTTGTTGTTTTTTCATTAAAATTGACTAAGCATTATGAAAGTTACACTTTTGTAACTTAGATTTTATTAGTAAAATCTCGTACCACCCTTAGACAGGGTCAAGCTTATTGTCTCACAACACAGTTAATTTTACATAGCTCTGCATATGTAGTAGGACCCTTCTGGACCACTGTAGAAGTTACATAATGAATTTTCTTAAAAATGTTTTCTTTGCGAAACTTGATATCTGTTGTGCGAAATATCCTGCAAAAAACACGGGGTTGACCAATTTGCTTTTTTTTTAATATCAGTAGTTTGAAGAGACCCTCTTGAATTTGTCCATTTCACTGACATTTTCAAATGTATCACTGCCCAGTATTAGATTCTCAGATCTGGGCTCAGAAACGTTCAGGCATATCCTAACCTGTATGAAATCAAGAACTTGTCCCATTCGTGTCACCTGCAACAAAAAAGAGAGAAAATATTTGCACATTTTAAGAAATAAACAAGAACCGAATAACACAGATTTTTTTGTTAAGCTCCAGAAAGTTCCAACCATGACTGGCAAGGGAAATAACTGTTTAGTGAGACCTTATAAATATTACACTAATGCATGATAAGTCAGTATTCAGATGTTCTTCGATTTACCCGGGGAAGGTATGGAGCTTGATTGTCACCTGATATCATGTGATTGAGAAGGACGGTGAGTATTTAACCCTGAGCGTGTTCAACCTTACTGGGCAGACCGACGGGTTGGTCGTTGAAACCAGCAACACACGGCAACTGGCCGTTTTGTGCAGAGTGGCCGTACGCCAAGTCATTGAGGGAGTAACCGGGACTTAAGGGTGACAGTGAGTACAGCCATCACATGAGGTGGATCCCACACTCGCCATGCTAGGCGACGTCAGATCTCTGGCAGCCTTTAACGGCGCTACATATAGTTAGTCACCGCCACGGATGAGCGGGACCATATGACAACCGGAAACAGTGTCACCTGGTCAACTAAATGCCATCGACGGGGAAGTATACGTGTTTGCTATATACTATTATGAGTTAACCACCAGACCTAGTCGTCAGTGTTAATACCGTTGAATAGGGAAAGGCGGAGACGAACTTTTCAGCAACCAAAATATAAGGATGAATCTAATCAATCAAAACATTGATCTTCAGTGACATATAACGAACTTAACTTATGTGGTAACATCTACAGTCGACAGGAAACCGCGGCGCGCGTTCATCTGTCATGAAACTTTAATTAGTTTTCATCACATTATCATCATCATAGACTATCATTCATTTGATTTGTAATACAATATTCACGTTGTTAATAAATTGGTAAATATTTTACTTTGTGATTGTTCCTTGGAGGGTTGTCCCTACTGTTCTATTGATATGATTAATCGGTTCCCCCTTACAATGTCTGAAACTTGTCGTGTTGTGTTATGTTCCAATTGTGGCTGTTTAAATAAACCCGTCCAAATTTCTCCTTCCATACTATTTAAGAAATAATATTATTTCAATTCTAACACGACAAATACACCATTGTTTATGCTATTGTGTGGGCACTATATTATCTCGGAGATTAAGGTAATCAGGCTGCTATGGTTACAGCTGTTCCATTAGGCGCCACCCCCCCCCCACCCCTATGTTTAAATACACTAGTAGTCTCGTGACAAACACTTAAGTCATTGCTTACGTCATATAGCTTGCGCTGTATGACTTCAGATGTTTTCACTCAAGATGCTTATTAATGCTATGTGTATTGATGCATATGATCGGGTTTATATTGGGGCCATGGCAAGTTTTGTTATAATTAAAATTTCATTGAAAGTACTGTTGAGTTTGTGTTCATGTCAAATATTTCCAAAATATACCATAATGTATCTTTGAAATTTACAAAAGTCTGCCAAAATAACTGAAAACGAAACTGTAATGTTAAACTCTGTAAGCATAAAATACAAAAAAAAACTAGTTTTAAACCACTTAATTATTTTGCATTTATATGGCAATTTTGTTTATGCACGTAGGACCAATTTTACTCTCCCGAGTATGTAATATAAGGTTAAGTAAGCAGCTGTTAGGGCCAAATAAAACTGTGTCGCAATGTTAAGCAATTTCAACATAATGTGAATACATATCATCAGTTCACGTCTTATTTCTTTCATAGGGATATGCACGTACAACCCTAATCCGTGGCATACTTTCGTCGTATGATTTACTTTCTGTAGATAAATGACCAATCTCACATCACAGTTTATTTGGCTACATCAATTTACTTAACTACGTGAGATTAACTGTGAGTCTACGTACATACTCCGCCATTTTCACGAAACTGTACACTTCTGTCACATTGAGTACACTGACATTTTTCTGGCATAACTTTCCCAAACACTGTACAAGCCCAGTTATAATATGTGTATCCTTCTTTTCTGTAAATAAATAACTTCCTAAACTTCAGTGCACATTTACTTTTGGCTACCATATTTTACTTGCTTTGTCAAACAAGTTATGCATTATTTCAATTATTTTAATTTTAACGAGCCAAATCTTTACGAGTGTCATATCATAAATGGATTGGGGACGATATTACGTTCCTATTTTATTTTATCACATGAAATAACAGTCAAATGTGTTACAAATAAACCGACTGAAAACAATTCAAACTGGTTTGTATATTGTCAATTATTAAATATAATTTGTTGATACATGATACCTTTATGGCCTAGATCCGGAGGAACGAATAAAAATACATACACTATAATAAAAACAATTTATCTTATAAATTATATACCTGTTTTACTGATTTGCCAAGTTCATATGTGTTTTTATATAAGTTGTTGATACATAATACCGTTATGGCCTCGTTCCAGAGGAACGAATACAAATACATACACTATAATATAAATAATTGTTCGACACAACTAAATAAAATAATTTATGTTATAAATACTATATTCCAGTTTTACTGATTTGCCAATGTGTATCTATAAATGTGACTGTGTGTATTTCCCGAAGCAATGCATAAAAGCCAAAAGGGCTCGATATAAACTTTGTTTTCAGCACACACGGTTTTGTTGATAATTTACTCATATTAGTTTTAAATACCTATTTTCCAAAAATATACACCGTGATCTAGTGATCCAGAATTGGTCTTTTTAGATGAGTACTATTCTCTTCATTATGTATATTTTTCTTGAATTGACATAAATAATAGTTAATAGAAACACGGCATTGCATAATGAATACAATGACATTTTATTATTTAAATCAATAAAACGTCTAATTCGATGCGAATTTAAGAATCCCTAATCACGAGTCTTGAATGCTGCTTTCCCTGTCCGATATTGTTATCCTTCTTGGTCAAATATAATAAACAGCGAAGGCTTTTTGGGGAAAGCAGTGTTGCTTAAGAACATATTTCCTAAAATTTTCAATCGCTACTTGGTCATTGAAAAAGCATGGGAATTTGGTTTATTTACTGACTGCATGCTCCATGACCGATCAACTCAGGTATATAAATTTAGTTTTTCCTTTGTGTTACATTGCTATATTAGATATTGTCTTGGGTAAGAAAAGCTAAACACACTTTGTAATTTAAACTAGATGGGTGTTCCGCGGAAAACTGTGTCGCCTGTCAGCGCTTTGTCAGTATAACAAGGTTTTCTGGACCCATTTAAATGACCTTGACAATTTAAGTTTTCGTGAAGAGAACAATGAGCATTTAACTCACATAATGACATTCAGTGTGACCTTGACCTTTATATTTTAGTATGGCCATGTCGATGGTGTCATGACAAGTATATATTAAAAGGCTGATGAAAAAATACCAATAAATGAGAAAGTTATAGCCAAAGTTAAGTTTTCGTGATGGACTGACTGTAGGAATGACGAACAGACGGACGGACAACAAAGTGATTCCAATGTATCGCATTTTTCTTCGAAAAGGCAACACAAAAAGCACATTCATAATTTAGCTAGTTTAAATAAAAAACTTGTCTGATATTTCTTTGTTTCTAGAACAAGAATGATAGCAAAGCATTAAATGAACAACTTTCTGTCGTGTGTTTATATTTTACTGCACAACAAAAGGCTTTATTGGGTAGGCCTCATAATCGGAATCAAAATCGAATGTCTCAATGTTCTCATTACGTGGTCCGAGTATTAGCTTTCATTCCCCATCCAACCCCTACTTCAAGAAGCGAAAACAGGGTTGGCTGGGGTATGAAATAAAACCTTAATTTCGGTTAAATAAAGTTTTCATATTGTAAAATTAAAACATTCAATAGGTAGTTTTAAATAGGTTATCTCATGTTTTCAGTCAATCAAGTATTTAAACGTGTTTTATTGTCGCAATGTCCTTTATAAAATGCTGCTAATATAGGCTTTCCCATCTTTTAATGAGTTTAAGTCGGGACCACGTAATGTCATGCAATTGCATGGCTAACAGTGATTTACAGTTACCTATAGAAATTCTCGCCCCACCCCACCTCTCCACAAATACAGTAGGCTCGAAATATGTCCTTAAATTTTGTCTTTAAGTATACCGTAGCATATACTTTTTTATATATGTGTTGGCCTTTTCAAAAACACTACACAATTAAATTAAAATTTCACATTTCACGTCTTCTCAAAATCAGTTAAATTAATTTTGCTTCGATTTTCAGAAATTAAAACAAGAAATTAAGCAAACACATACTTTATAACAAAAGGAAATTTGATCTAGTCAAAGTGACACATCATCGCATTCATTTTCTCACTGATTTTCACACTCCATTCGCATGACATTTATAGCGGGCGGGCTTTTCATGTTGATAATTTATTTGATTATTAGTTATGCCAAGGAATTGTTAGATTGTTTAAGCCTGACGTTACACTATAATTTGAGATATCGTCGTCTTTTGATCTCCTGAAAAGTAGAAATTTGGTACATTTTAACGTGTTTCATGTCTTTCAAATGCGTTATTTAAAGATTAGCTATGTTAATATTTGCTTGGCGTTGATAATATCTGTAGCATGATTGAGTGTCAGAAATGTGTGATGGATTGATGCAACTGATAAATTGTTAGATTGTAGATGTAAAAATGTAATTTTGATGAGGCAGTGAAGATAAATATAAGTAAATAATTATTTTAGATGACACTTTAAAATGTGCATGATTCGTAGTTTAGATATATACTGAACATGGTTTTCCATTAATGATAATGATGTTTCAGATGACAGTCAATTAAAACACCTAAAAATACATTTTTATCAATAACTATCATTAAAGCTGTCAACACATTAAGGCATTAGTTAAACGGAGTTTGTGCATTGATTTATTCCATGACCTATTTTTTTTGTTAAGTAACGTCATTACGGGTCATTCCGTATGCTGAAACAAAATCAGGAACTCTCAAAGTAAGTACTTTACTGCCATTTTGAATATGGCTGTGATGAGACAAAAATATAATTTTAATAAATTTCCTAGGAGAACAAAAAGTGGATTTTGTTCTTTAATTCAAAATCCATATCCTGATGTGTATCGTCTCACGCTTGCACATCTTTCTTCACGTTTACTGTAAAATGTAGTGCTTCTACCTAGCAGTTTTAAAAAAATGACCAAGACGATGATACAATCACTTGCTGAAAAATGTGAAGAGTTCTTTGATTATAGCATCGAGGAACAACAAAAGATACACTAATGTTTAAATAGATTGTACCATTTATACTTCTATTCTAAAAACTGTGTAAAATACCATGTAGGAATTGAAATTGTTCAACGAGTGGTTTGGAAGTGTTGGTGAACGTAGTGATCGCCTGTGTAGAATGGAATTTGTATTTGACAAGAGAGTTCATGTCAGTAAGATATGCCGATGGTTCTGATAATGAACCTCATTCTCTAAAATATTTTGAAATAATATGTGCCGATCGTTCAAGGCAAGAAGTCACGCCAATACACAAACAATACAAGTGTTTTTATTAATTATGCGCCAAATATATCAACCTGTTTTGCAGTGTTCGGCTTTGTATTAAATATATCGTAGAACTCTTCAAAAGCAAAGGCATGCACAACGTCGGTATATCTTATAAAATAAAGGCACTTGTCTCAAAATCACATATTTTTATGTACATGTTCTATGGGTATCACTTTAAAAACTTAAAACATTGGAATGGAAAACTGGTCATATAGAAACCACAGCACCCAAACGCAATGCCACTATAGATACATGTATACACTGTTCACAAACTAAGGGAAAAATACATACACAATTAAAGAAACGATACACAACACAAAGAGTGTAAAGAAATAACTCGGATCTGAATATTTAACCTTGACATATCGGCGAATTGTCACTAACTTTATGGTTTTATTTTATAAATTTAACACTAGTAATTTATAAATGTCAGATCCGTTTTAAAATGATGAAGCATGACATGATGACATTATTTCAACATTGAAACAAGGGTTTACTTAGTCTGAGACACTGATATTTTTAGTCTGTATTTCCTTCTGAAATAGGAAAGCATAATAAGCTGTTATTGCATAACAAACATTTGGAGGATAGTCGACTTAATTATACACATTTTAGACAATCAACAATTTGTTCCTGGCGTGATTCCGGCATAAATTGATTAGAATGATGACAGACACAATTACCGGATACAACGAAACTATGCGAGGAAAAGGTTATGCAATTATTTGAGGAAGATATTAAAAATATGTTTTGTTATATGGCATGTAGATAAACTTGAAATTTCTCGAAAAATAGCGGCTTCTGGGGTATGGCACTTTTATAATATCATGCATTTGTTCGTGGTGGAAGAAGTTTACTGTACTCGTCATTGTCTTACGTATATTAATTAACACATTTGAACAGAAATAGTACGCAAAGAAAATACTAGATTATAATTTTCATCCCACTGCAAATAGCATTTTCTACAATAGACCGGTGCGGAAAACGTCATATTAGCTATACTTAAACATGCATCCATACTTTCATGCTTTTGTAAATTCCATGTCATGTCACGCTCTCTTTTACAGTAGTCGCTCGCCGTATTTATCGTGTTCTACGATTTTCAAATTTCTATTTTCATACTATGTAGGAACATATGTCTGTATAACCGGGTTTAATTGTTTTATTTAAATTATATTACTAATTTAAAAGAACGGTACGCCTTTGAACGGTTATTAACACAGGCATGTTCATCAAGTAAGAATGAGTGCAATTTGTATAATGATATTAGAGATATTTCAGTCCGCAAAGACTGTACTATCTTCCATACCTGTAATAATATAGATGAATTGGTAAGAGTGTGTGCCAAAACCTGTTGCGGTGGGATGTTACCGACCAGAAATTCTTATTTGTATAAGTAATAGTACATTGTTTTAATGACATATGTACTATGTTTAATTTATTGTTAGACAGTTAGTATTTATGTGTGGCTAGATGTAATAAAGGGTCTTATGCCATTACGTGGTCCGCGTATTAAATTTCAAACCCCATCCAACCCTTATTCCAAGAAGCGAAAACGGGGTTGGCTGGGGTATGAAATAAAATCTTAATTTCGGCTGAAATCGTTTGTATATTGTCAGATGAAAACATTTAATAGGTAATTTTAAACATGTTATCACATTTTTTCTGTAAAAAATGTTTTTACACATGTTCTATTGTCGAATTCCCAAGGCGGGGTCACGTAATGCCTTGTTGATTTGCACTTATAAAATGTACTGAATTGTCTGCAGGTGTTTACCTAAACATATCAATTTCATTTTAAACATATGTGTCTCGAATGTGTGCTCCTGATAAAATCGATTAACAATAGCTGTTCAATTCGACACTTTAAACTTATTAACTCATGTACAGGTCAACATGATATATATGAATTACATGTAATGTATCTTATACATTAATATGTTACTGTCGTATGCTACAGTTATTTTATAATGGTCATTTATGGAATAACGTATATATGTATGCCTTCTTGTTTGAAAAATATGAATCAGATACAAACTATTAAATTATAATCTTTGCAAACAAAATTGATTTTTCCAATATCGCTCGAGTCCGCAAGTCTTTTAGATTGAACATTCATCAGACTTTATACAAATTATGATTAAATGTTGTTTTGTTATCCTTAAAGCATACCGTGACTCCCTAGAGATGTCATGGATTGAAATAAAAAAATGCATACTGTTCTGCACTCTTTCATAATTGTTTTCAAACAATACTTAGTCTAGCAAACGTATTGAAAGTATTTTCTTTCCTATTCAAGACTTATCTTATCAAACAGTGTACATGTACTATACGAGTAGATTTTCTGATATTTAGCATTTAATGACCACAGTCAACTAAAAACATCCATAGAAACAAACAACTACAAAGATAAATAAAAGTCAAGATATGACATCACAAAAAATAAAAAATTATAAAAATAAAAATAAATTTTTACATAATGTAATTTCAAAATGTTTACCCTTTCACCAACATAAATTATAGGTGTAATTGATGTTGTATACATATAAAGAGTGTTGCATCATGGGGTTTGTTTAAGCTATTTTCAAATATCAAAAAAAACTAAATTTATACAAAACGGTATTTTTCATGTTGTATAGCCACTTTTTTTTAAATAGTGTGTAGTGTTTCTCTAAAAAGAAATATAAAAAGATCGGACAGAGAAAGTAGCACTCAAGGAGGATAGTCAACCACAAAACACAGAAACAAACACGCAAACAGACAAACAAGAAGGCAAAAGCAATAATAAATGCAAACGTCATCACAAACACAAAAGGGTTACCGCCTTGGAACGGTCAGTGGCAAAGTAGGCCACTGGGGGTTTAAACCGGTTCTAGGGTGCACCAAACCTCATATTTACCCTACTGTAATCCCATTAAAACAGGACAGTGCAAATAGAGAATATCATGTTAGTGCTTGATCACATCCAGTTTATCAGGTGAGGCTGAGAAAAAATGAAGCCCGAGGTTGTGCCGAGGGCTTCATTTTTTTCGTGCCGAACCTGATAAACTGGATACGATCAGGCACTAACATGATATTCTATTTATCATGTTTATTGTTTAATATCATTTAATTTACCTTTTTTCCATTTTCTCCCCATTTTTTTCCGTTCAAAAGGAAGCAGACGTCATCAAATATACCCTGACGTCATCAAAAGAGGTGATGACGTCGTCAAAAGAAGTGCACCTGACGGGATAGGAACGTAACTGCCGAGATAAGGTTTTATCTCAGGCACCCTGTTTCTCGACAGAATTATACAGATCGACATGATAAATAAAGAAATCCCCGCCATGATCTAATCTCTAACACCGATGGCGTCTCACTAGTTTTGATAATACGTAGAGCAAATTATTTACATTTACATGATTATTTGTTTATCCTAAAATACATATAACTCAGTTTTAAACATAGATACGTGTAACAATTTGAAACTAGTCCTTCTTTCGAAAACATTTTGCAGATATAGAAGAGTACGAGAGTGCACAGCAAGATTGCCATATACTAAAGTGTTTACAAAACATTTATGTATTTAACGTTCATTGTACCATCATTGTACTATCATTGTACCATCAGGATTCCTGGTTTCAAAATACGTTTGGGGGACAATAAAGCAAGAATACGGTACATTCCTTAAAATCAGACAAAGCATTAGCAAGACACTATAAAGATAGGATACTGAGGTGCGGTGACAATTACATAAGAGCACCATACTCTAGTTTTTAGAACCAGAAACATAATTAATCTGACGTTGGACTAAATGTACACGTAATTATCACTTGTTTAACCATGAAGTTTGTTTTTGGAATCACACACATGGAAATAAAAGCAATATTCAAAAAACATACAAATATTAACATTATTATAAATCACTCAATACTTATATAGTAACTATTAAACACCGGGAAAACTCGAAGTATATTTACCCTCCAGATATGACAGAAAAGAAGCGAAATAGCTGACTGAATTTACAACGCTTCTAGACGTACACGCCCTGGAGCGAAAGAGGCGGTGGTGAAGTAAAATCCACGAATAAACCCTTCTGGAAAAACAAGGTCGTCCCAAAGACCAAACATACGTGTAGGAGCAGCAGGACTGCCGACTATAGAAAACGGTATCCGTGCATCAATATGTAGAACATAATGAAGTAATATAGGAAATGTGCTTAAGCGATATAAATTAGTTTTTCCTATTAGTAAAAATATTTGTTTGATCATTATGCGTCAAATAGAAATAATAACCATCAATTCATGAGCATTGCTTTAACCGTTCCGGGTGCGTTGAATTTTCTATATTGTTCGGCGCGCTTGTTTCAGTCAAAGGTTTTTCGGTATCAACATAGGCAATTTTATGAATACGTACATAAATTATATATGATTAGAACTCAAATTTTAGTGGTAAATAAAAACACCTTACTTTCAAAATCGGTTAAAAAATAGATATTTTACAGCCAATATGCTTTTTTGATGGGACTTTTCTCATGTAAATTTCTTGTTGCTCTGGCAGCAGAAAATTAAGAAAATCTCAAATAACTTCAGATAGCCCTAATATTTTGCTATACAACTTTCAGAGTGACTTAATTTACGTTTATCCAACACATTAAAAACATTTTTCGATAAAAATGCTAAATATTTTTTTATTTTTTTCAATATTTTAATGCAGCGTAATTTTGCATTTAAACGCAGAACTGCTGCAATCAACGTGACAGCAAGAAAAAGGAAAACTCCTGGGTTAGGGAAGCAGTCAAAAGAATCGGATGAACCGATTGGACTGCACAACAGATTTGGAAACTTGGAGATGGAGCTTGATGATCCAGCACATCTGGAACTCCCAAAGTTTCTAAAGTCTCCAAGGTCTGCCAACCCTAAAGGCCGTAAACCCGTACTTCCGCCTTAGTGACCGCCTTAGTGACATCAAAATCAAAAAGGTCATTAAATGGAACTGCCGAGGTTTAAACCCTAATTATGACGAAATCAGCTTACTTTTAAATGAACTGTTGCATTTTGTGTTCAAGAAACTTTCTTGAAGACTAGTGATAAGATATCTTTTAAAAACTATTCATTGTTTAACTATATTTGTTATACAGGTGATAACAGTATAGTTAAATGCATCAATCATGGTGTGGATTGCTCTCTATATGTTGACGACTTGGTTATATGTTATCGTGCAAAAAACAAGAACACTATTGAGAGACAACTTCACCCTATATCTCATTTTTTTTCAACAATATCTCAATAAACTTCAGACTCGGTCTGATGAAAAATGGTTTTAAATTTTCTAAATCTAAAACTAATTGTATGCACTTTTGTCAACTACGTAAACATCATGAAGACCCTCATCTAACACTGAAAGGATCACCAATACCAGTAGTGGATGAGACAAAATTACTTGGTCTTGTTTTAGACAGTAAATAAACGTTTATACCATACCTTAACTACTTGAAGGTCAAGTGCCTTAAAATTCTTAATTTACTTAAAGTTGTTGCACACACTAATTGGGGAGCGGATCGTTAATTACTTTTACAACTTTATAGATCTCTTATCAGATCCAAGCTGGACTACGGCTCAATAGTATATGGACCGACTCGCAAGTCATACTTGCAGAAGCTCGATCCTATACGTAATCAAGAATTCGACTCGCCTTAGGTGCCTTTCATACATCACCAGCCGAAAGTCTTTATGTTGAAGCTAATGAGCCATCACTATCTCATAGACGGGACAAATTAGCCCTTCAATATGCCATTAAATTACAAACTAACCCTTCAAACCAAACAATTCGATAATGTTTTTAATCCTAGTTATGAACCTCTTTTTGATCGAAAACCGAAGGCCATTCGGCCATTTGGTCTTCTTATTAAACCAAATTTGAAAGACAGTGAAATCGCCTAAATTTGATTGCCAAGTACAAAGTACCACATATTTTACTGTGGACTTTGTAAACACCAACAATTACTTTTGATCTTTGTAATACTAACAAATCCAGTACAGACCCTACTGTCTTTCAAAGCAAATTTAATGAAATTAAATCGAAATACAGTAACTTTCAACATATATACACATATTGTTCTAAAAATGGAGATAAGGTAGCTGCAGCAGCTGTTGTTCATAAACACAACATAAAGAGCAGCCTGCCTGACAAGGTCTCTATCTTTTTAGCTGAACTTAAGGCAATTGAACTTGCCTTAAACTATATTCAGGAATCTGATGATGACTTTTCAAAAAACTATATTCAGGAATCTGATGATGACTTTTCTGTAAACTTTTCTGATTCCCTTTCATCTCTTCAAGCCTGGGTAATATGAAACATGATAACCCAGTTGTGCTTCAACTTTTACAAAAGTACAATTATTCTGTTCTAGTTGATAATGTTATTATTTTCTAATGATTTCTCAAATGATAGAGCTGAGAGTCAGTTAACAATAACTCCATTCAATTAAAACGTTACTCGGAGAATGGCGTTCTTCTAGTAGACCCATTCGTCGAGAAGAAGTTGTCCTAGCCCGGTGCAGGATAGGGCTTACACGTTTTACTCATTCATATTTGTTACAAAGTGAGCAATTACCAGAATGTATACCCTGATTTGCACCGTTAACTGTCAAACACATCTTGTTGGAATGTGTAGATTTTGATCCTATGCGTCAAATGTACTACACTGTTAATACTATCAAAGAGTTATTTGAAATTTTAGATTTTTGTCTTGTTGTAGATTTCCTGAAAGAAATCAGAGAACATAAATCATAATAATATGTTCTTATATATATTTACTTATTTATATACCCGTTGACGGGCATTTGTTGATTTACAGGCGATAGTGTTTTATGTTTGTCTTCGAACTTGTCTAGTACTACCCTTAATGCTATGTTATCATGTTGCTCTGGCTTCTGCCGAGTACTTGCGTTGTGACTTTTAAATTTATATATACATGATCATCTATATGTTATATTGCCTACTTCTGCTTCTTTGTTTTTTATAGAATATAGATTTCAGGAATTCCATTATTAACTCGTATTATTGTATTGACAATAGGGTAAGAGTAAGGTGAGGTGCGCCCTAGAATCTACTTTAAACATCCATTGACCGTTTTGCCTCAGGCGTGTGTTTGGTTGAATATGGTCTGGAAAAGCTACATTACCTGTCCGACTTTTATACCTACGTTTGTTTAATTAATTAAAAAATATTCAATGTAGGTTACTCTACGTAACATTTGTCCTTCCGTGTTTATTCACAATTTACAGGACGATATAGTGTATGGGTAAGGAGAGTATTACAGAACGATATTGTATGGGTAAGGAGATTATTACAGGACGATATAGTGTATGGTTAAGGAGATTATTACAGGGCGATATAGTGTATGGTTAAGGGGAGTATTACAGGGCGATATAGTGTATGGTTAAGGGGAGTATTACAGGGCGATATAGTGTATGGTTAAGGAGAGTATTACAGGGCGATATAGTGTATGGTTAAGGAGATTATTACAAGGCGATATAGTGTATGGTTAAGGGGAGTATTACAGGGCGATATAGTGTATGGTTAAGGAGAGTATTACAGGACGATATAGTGTATAGTTAAGGATAGTAGGGACATACAACTTACATATTCATAGAGACAAATATTCCAACATCGTTATTGGATTGTAACTATTTTCACCTCGTCTGTTTTTTGAAAAAACGAGATGAGTTATTCATGACTTGATCGACGTCTGCGTCTGCTGCGTCTGCTACGTCTGCGTCGTTGTCGTCTGCGTGAATCTTAGTTAAGTTTTAGGTTAAGGTCCACTTTTTCAGTAACTCTTAAGCTACAGCTTTGAAACTTTGTATAGTAGTTCTACATCCTAACGTCACACAGAAAATCAAGTTTCATTACTCTGTTGTGAATTTTGCAAAAGTTATGCCCCACTTTTTGAACTTAGAATGATTGGTTACGTTTTGCGTTAGGGTCCATTTTGTCAGTAACTCTTATAGCTACAGCTTTGAAACTTTGCATATTTGTTCTACATCACAACATCACACAGCAAATCAAGTTTCATAACTCTGTTGTACATTTTGCAAAGGTTATGCCCCTTTTTGAACTTAGTTTAGGTAGTTTTAAATAGGTTATCTCATGTTTTCAGTCAATCAAGTATTTAAACGTGTTTTATTGTCGCAATGTCCTTTATAAAATGCTGCTAATATAGGCTTTCCCATCTTTTAATGAGTTTAAGTCGGGACCACGTAATGTCATGCAATTGCATGGCTAACAGTGATTTACAGTTACCTATAGAAATTCTCGCCCCACCCCACCTCTCCACAAATACAGTAGGCTCGAAATATGTCCTTAAATTTTGTCTTTAAGTATACCGTAGCATATACTTTTTTATATATGTGTTGGCCTTTTCAAAAACACTACACAATTAAATTAAAATTTCACATTTCACGTCTTCTCAAAATCAGTTAAATTAATTTTGCTTCGATTTTCAGAAATTAAAACAAGAAATTAAGCAAACACATACTTTATAACAAAAGGAAATTTGATCTAGTCAAAGTGACACATCATCGCATTCATTTTCTCACTGATTTTCACACTCCATTCGCATGACATTTATAGCGGGCGGGCTTTTCATGTTGATAATTTATTTGATTATTAGTTATGCCAAGGAATTGTTAGATTGTTTAAGCCTGACGTTACACTATAATTTGAGATATCGTCGTCTTTTGATCTCCTGAAAAGTAGAAATTTGGTACATTTTAACGTGTTTCATGTCTTTCAAATGCGTTATTTAAAGATTAGCTATGTTAATATTTGCTTGGCGTTGATAATATCTGTAGCATGATTGAGTGTCAGAAATGTGTGATGGATTGATGCAACTGATAAATTGTTAGATTGTAGATGTAAAAATGTAATTTTGATGAGGCAGTGAAGATAAATATAAGTAAATAATTATTTTAGATGACACTTTAAAATGTGCATGATTCGTAGTTTAGATATATACTGAACATGGTTTTCCATTAATGATAATGATGTTTCAGATGACAGTCAATTAAAACACCTAAAAATACATTTTTATCAATAACTATCATTAAAGCTGTCAACACATTAAGGCATTAGTTAAACGGAGTTTGTGCATTGATTTATTCCATGACCTATTTTTTTTGTTAAGTAACATCATTACGGGTCATTCCGTATGCTGAAACAAAATCAGGAACTCTCAAAGTAAGTACTTTACTGCCATTTTGAATATGGCTGTGATGAGACAAAAATATAATTTTAATAAATTTCCTAGGAGAACAGAAAGTGGATTTTGTTCTTTAATTCAAAATCCATATCCTGATGTGTATCGTCTCACGCTTGCACATCTTTCTTCACGTTTACTGTAAAATGTAGTGCTTCTACCTAGCAGTTTTAAAAAAAATGACCAAGACGATGATACAATCACATGCTGAAAAATGTGAAGAGTTCTTTGATTATAGCATCGAGGAACAACAAAAGATACACTAATGTTTAAATAGATTGTACCATTTATACTTCTATTCTAAAAACTGTGTAAAATACCATGTAGGAATTGAAATTGTTCAACGAGTGGTTTGGAAGTGTTGGTGAACGTAGTGATCGCCTGTGTAGAATGGAATTTGTATTTGACAAGAGAGTTCATGTCAGTAAGATATGCCGATGGTTCTGATAATGAACCTCATTCTCTAAAATATTTTGAAATAATATGTGCCGATCGTTCAAGGCAAGAAGTCACGCCAATACACAAACAATACAAGTGTTTTTATTAATTATGCGCCAAATATATCAACCTGTTTTGCAGTGTTCGGCTTTGTATTAAATATATCGTAGAACTCTTCAAAAGCAAAGGCATGCACAACGTCGGTATATCTTATAAAATAAAGGCACTTGTCTCAAAATCACATATTTTTATGTACATGTTCTATGGGTATCACTTTAAAAACTTAAAACATTGGAATGGAAAACTGGTCATATAGAAACCACAGCACCCAAACGCAATGCCACTATAGATACATGTATACACTGTTCACAAACTAAGGGAAAAATACATACACAATTAAAGAAACGATACACAACACAAAGAGTGTAAAGAAATAACTCGGATCTGAATATTTAACCTTGACATATCGGCGAATTGTCACTAACTTTATGGTTTTATTTTATAAATTTAACACTAGTAATTTATAAATGTCAGATCCGTTTTAAAATGATGAAGCATGACATGATGACATTATTTCAACATTGAAACAAGGGTTTACTTAGTCTGAGACACTGATATTTTTAGTCTGTATTTCCTTCTGAAATAGGAAAGCATAATAAGCTGTTATTGCATAACAAACATTTGGAGGATAGTCGACTTAATTATACACATTTTAGACAATCAACAATTTGTTCCTGGCGTGATTCCGGCATAAATTGATTAGAATGATGACAGACACAATTACCGGATACAACGAAACTATGCGAGGAAAAGGTTATGCAATTATTTGAGGAAGATATTAAAAATATGTTTTGTTATATGGCATGTAGATAAACTTGAAATTTCTCGAAAAATAGCGGCTTCTGGGGTATGGCACTTTTATAATATCATGCATTTGTTCGTGGTGGAAGAAGTTTACTGTACTCGTCATTGTCTTACGTATATTAATTAACACATTTGAACAGAAATAGTACGCAAAGAAAATACTAGATTATAATTTTCATCCCACTGCAAATAGCATTTTCTACAATAGACCGGTGCGGAAAACGTCATATTAGCTATACTTAAACATGCATCCATACTTTCATGCTTTTGTAAATTCCATGTCATGTCACGCTCTCTTTTACAGTAGTCGCTCGCCGTATTTATCGTGTTCTACGATTTTCAAATTTCTATTTTCATACTATGTAGGAACATATGTCTGTATAACCGGGTTTAATTGTTTTATTTAAATTATATTACTAATTTAAAAGAACGGTACGCCTTTGAACGGTTATTAACACAGGCATGTTCATCAAGTAAGAATGAGTGCAATTTGTATAATGATATTAGAGATATTTCAGTCCGCAAAGACTGTACTATCTTCCATACCTGTAATAATATAGATGAATTGGTAAGAGTGTGTGCCAAAACCTGTTGCGGTGGGATGTTACCGACCAGAAATTCTTATTTGTATAAGTAATAGTACATTGTTTTAATGACATATGTACTATGTTTAATTTACTGTTAGACAGTTAGTATTTATGTGTGGCTAGATGTAATAAAGGGTCTTATGCCATTACGTGGTCCGCGTATTAAATTTCAAACCCCATCCAACCCTTATTCCAAGAAGCGAAAACGGGGTTGGCTGGGGTATGAAATAAAATCTTAATTTCGGCTGAAATCGTTTGTATATTGTCAGATGAAAACATTTAATAGGTAATTTTAAACATGTTATCACATTTTTTCTGTAAAAAATGTTTTTACACATGTTCTATTGTCGAATTCCCAAGGCGGGGTCACGTAATGCCTTGTTGATTTGCACTTATAAAATGTACTGAATTGTCTGCAGGTGTTTACCTAAACATATCAATTTCATTTTAAACATATGTGTCTCGAATGTGTGCTCCTGATAAAATCGATTAACAATAGCTGTTCAATTCGACACTTTAAACTTATTAACTCATGTACAGGTCAACATGATATATATGAATTACATGTAATGTATCTTATACATTAATATGTTACTGTCGTATGCTACAGTTATTTTATAATGGTCATTTATGGAATAACGTATATATGTATGCCTTCTTGTTTGAAAAATATGAATCAGATACAAACTATTAAATTATAATCTTTGCAAACAAAATTGATTTTTCCAATATCGCTCGAGTCCGCAAGTCTTTTAGATTGAACATTCATCAGACTTTATACAAATTATGATTAAATGTTGTTTTGTTATCCTTAAAGCATACCGTGACTCCCTAGAGATGTCATGGATTGAAATAAAAAAATGCATACTGTTCTGCACTCTTTCATAATTGTTTTCAAACAATACTTAGTCTAGCAAACGTATTGAAAGTATTTTCTTTCCTATTCAAGACTTATCTTATCAAACAGTGTACATGTACTATACGAGTAGATTTTCTGATATTTAGCATTTAATGACCACAGTCAACTAAAAACATCCATAGAAACAAACAACTACAAAGATAAATAAAAGTCAAGATATGACATCACAAAAAATAAAAAATTATAAAAATAAAAATAAATTTTTACATAATGTAATTTCAAAATGTTTACCCTTTCACCAACATAAATTATAGGTGTAATTGATGTTGTATACATATAAAGAGTGTTGCATCATGGGGTTTGTTTAAGCTATTTTCAAATATCAAAAAAAACTAAATTTATACAAAACGGTATTTTTCATGTTGTATAGCCACTTTTTTTTAAATAGTGTGTAGTGTTTCTCTAAAAAGAAATATAAAAAGATCGGACAGAGAAAGTAGCACTCAAGGAGGATAGTCAACCACAAAACACAGAAACAAACACGCAAACAGACAAACAAGAAGGCAAAAGCAATAATAAATGCAAACGTCATCACAAACACAAAAGGGTTACCGCCTTGGAACGGTCAGTGGCAAAGTAGGCCACTGGGGGTTTAAACCGGTTCTAGGGTGCACCAAACCTCATATTTACCCTACTGTAATCCCATTAAAACAGGACAGTGCAAATAGAGAATATCATGTTAGTGCTTGATCACATCCAGTTTATCAGGTGAGGCTGAGAAAAAATGAAGCCCGAGGTTGTGCCGAGGGCTTCATTTTTTTCGTGCCGAACCTGATAAACTGGATACGATCAGGCACTAACATGATATTCTATTTATCATGTTTATTGTTTAATATCATTTAATTTACCTTTTTTCCATTTTCTCCCCATTTTTTTCCGTTCAAAAGGAAGCAGACGTCATCAAATATACCCTGACGTCATCAAAAGAGGTGATGACGTCGTCAAAAGAAGTGCACCTGACGGGATAGGAACGTAACTGCCGAGATAAGGTTTTATCTCAGGCACCCTGTTTCTCGACAGAATTATACAGATCGACATGATAAATAAAGAAATCCCCGCCATGATCTAATCTCTAACACCGATGGCGTCTCACTAGTTTTGATAATACGTAGAGCAAATTATTTACATTTACATGATTATTTGTTTATCCTAAAATACATATAACTCAGTTTTAAACATAGATACGTGTAACAATTTGAAACTAGTCCTTCTTTCGAAAACATTTTGCAGATATAGAAGAGTACGAGAGTGCACAGCAAGATTGCCATATACTAAAGTGTTTACAAAACATTTATGTATTTAACGTTCATTGTACCATCATTGTACCATCATTGTACCATCAGGATTCCTGGTTTCAAAATACGTTTGGGGGACAATAAAGCAAGAATACGGTACATTCCTTAAAATCAGACAAAGCATTAGCAAGACACTATAAAGATAGGATACTGAGGTGCGGTGACAATTACATAAGAGCACCATACTCTAGTTTTTAGAACCAGAAACATAATTAATCTGACGTTGGACTAAATGTACACGTAATTATCACTTGTTTAACCATGAAGTTTGTTTTTGGAATCACACACATGGAAATAAAAGCAATATTCAAAAAACATACAAATATTAACATTATTATAAATCACTCAATACTTATATAGTAACTATTAAACACCGGGAAAACTCGAAGTATATTTACCCTCCAGATATGACAGAAAAGAAGCGAAATAGCTGACTGAATTTACAACGCTTCTAGACGTACACGCCCTGGAGCGAAAGAGGCGGTGGTGAAGTAAAATCCACGAATAAACCCTTCTGGAAAAACAAGGTCGTCCCAAAGACCAAACATACGTGTAGGAGCAGCAGGACTGCCGACTATAGAAAACGGTATCCGTGCATCAATATGTAGAACATAATGAAGTAATATAGGAAATGTGCTTAAGCGATATAAATTAGTTTTTCCTATTAGTAAAAATATTTGTTTGATCATTATGCGTCAAATAGAAATAATAACCATCAATTCATGAGCATTGCTTTAACCGTTCCGGGTGCGTTGAATTTTCTATATTGTTCGGCGCGCTTGTTTCAGTCAAAGGTTTTTCGGTATCAACATAGGCAATTTTATGAATACGTACATAAATTATATATGATTAGAACTCAAATTTTAGTGGTAAATAAAAACACCTTACTTTTCAAAATCGGTTAAAAAATAGATATTTTACAGCCAATATGCTTTTTTGATGGGACTTTTCTCATGTAAATTTCTTGTTGCTCTGGCAGCAGAAAATTAAGAAAATCTCAAATAACTTCAGATAGCCCTAATATTTTGCTATACAACTTTCAGAGTGACTTAATTTACGTTTATCCAACACATTAAAAACATTTTTCGATAAAAATGCTAAATATTTTTTTATTTTTTTCAATATTTTAATGCAGCGTAATTTTGCATTTAAACGCAGAACTGCTGCAATCAACGTGACAGCAAGAAAAAGGAAAACTCCTGGGTTAGGGAAGCAGTCAAAAGAATCGGATGAACCGATTGGACTGCACAACAGATTTGGAAACTTGGAGATGGAGCTTGATGATCCAGCACATCTGGAACTCCCAAAGTTTCTAAAGTCTCCAAGGTCTGCCAACCCTAAAGGCCGTAAACCCGTACTTCCGCCTTAGTGACCGCCTTAGTGACATCAAAATCAAAAAGGTCATTAAATGGAACTGCCGAGGTTTAAACCCTAATTATGACGAAATCAGCTTACTTTTAAATGAACTGTTGCATTTTGTGTTCAAGAAACTTTCTTGAAGACTAGTGATAAGATATCTTTTAAAAACTATTCATTGTTTAACTATATTTGTTATACAGGTGATAACAGTATAGTTAAATGCATCAATCATGGTGTGGATTGCTCTCTATATGTTGACGACTTGGTTATATGTTATCGTGCAAAAAACAAGAACACTATTGAGAGACAACTTCACCCTATATCTCATTTTTTTTCAACAATATCTCAATAAACTTCAGACTCGGTCTGATGAAAAATGGTTTTAAATTTTCTAAATCTAAAACTAATTGTATGCACTTTTGTCAACTACGTAAACATCATGAAGACCCTCATCTAACACTGAAAGGATCACCAATACCAGTAGTGGATGAGACAAAATTACTTGGTCTTGTTTTAGACAGTAAATAAACGTTTATACCATACCTTAACTACTTGAAGGTCAAGTGCCTTAAAATTCTTAATTTACTTAAAGTTGTTGCACACACTAATTGGGGAGCGGATCGTTAATTACTTTTACAACTTTATAGATCTCTTATCAGATCCAAGCTGGACTACGGCTCAATAGTATATGGATCGACTCGCAAGTCATACTTGCAGAAGCTCGATCCTATACGTAATCAAGAATTCGACTCGCCTTAGGTGCCCTTCATACATCACCAGCCGAAAGTCTTTATGTTGAAGCTAATGAGCCATCACTATCTCATAGACGGGACAAATTAGCCCTTCAATATGCCATTAAATTACAAACTAACCCTTCAAACCAAACAATTCGATAATGTTTTTAATCCTAGTTATGAACCTCTTTTTGATCGAAAACCGAAGGCCATTCGGCCATTTGGTCTTCTTATTAAACCAAATTTGAAAGACAGTGAAATCGCCTAAATTTGATTGCCAAGTACAAAGTACCACATATTTTACTGTGGACTTTGTAAACACCAACAATTACTTTTGATCTTTGTAATACTAACAAATCCAGTACAGACCCTACTGTCTTTCAAAGCAAATTTAATGAAATTAAATCGAAATACAGTAACTTTCAACATATATACACATATTGTTCTAAAAATGGAGATAAGGTAGCTGCAGCAGCTGTTGTTCATAAACACAACATAAAGAGCAGCCTGCCTGACAAGGTCTCTATCTTTTTAGCTGAACTTAAGGCAATTGAACTTGCCTTAAACTATATTCAGGAATCTGATGATGACTTTTCAAAAAACTATATTCAGGAATCTGATGATGACTTTTCTGTAAACTTTTCTGATTCCCTTTCATCTCTTCAAGCCTGGGTAATATGAAACATGATAACCCAGTTGTGCTTCAACTTTTACAAAAGTACAATTATTCTGTTCTAGTTGATAATGTTATTATTTTCTAATGATTTCTCAAATGATAGAGCTGAGAGTCAGTTAACAATAACTCCATTCAATTAAAACGTTACTCGGAGAATGGCGTTCTTCTAGTAGACCCATTCGTCGAGAAGAAGTTGTCCTAGCCCGGTGCAGGATAGGGCTTACACGTTTTACTCATTCATATTTGTTACAAAGTGAGCAATTACCAGAATGTATACCCTGATTTGCACCGTTAACTGTCAAACACATCTTGTTGGAATGTGTAGATTTTGATCCTATGCGTCAAATGTACTACACTGTTAATACTATCAAAGAGTTATTTGAAATTTTAGATTTTTGTCTTGTTGTAGATTTCCTGAAAGAAATCAGAGAACATAAATCATAATAATATGTTCTTATATATATTTACTTATTTATATACCCGTTGACGGGCATTTGTTGATTTACAGGCGATAGTGTTTTATGTTTGTCTTCGAACTTGTCTAGTACTACCCTTAATGCTATGTTATCATGTTGCTCTGGCTTCTGCCGAGTACTTGCGTTGTGACTTTTAAATTTATATATACATGATCATCTATATGTTATATTGCCTACTTCTGCTTCTTTGTTTTTTATAGAATATAGATTTCAGGAATTCCATTATTAACTCGTATTATTGTATTGACAATAGGGTAAGAGTAAGGTGAGGTGCGCCCTAGAATCTACTTTAAACATCCATTGACCGTTTTGCCTCAGGCGTGTGTTTGGTTGAATATGGTCTGGAAAAGCTACATTACCTGTCCGACTTTTATACCTACGTTTGTTTAATTAATTAAAAAATATTCAATGTAGGTTACTCTACGTAACATTTGTCCTTCCGTGTTTATTCACAATTTACAGGACGATATAGTGTATGGGTAAGGAGAGTATTACAGAACGATATTGTATGGGTAAGGAGATTATTACAGGACGATATAGTGTATGGTTAAGGAGATTATTACAGGGCGATATAGTGTATGGTTAAGGGGAGTATTACAGGGCGATATAGTGTATGGTTAAGGGGAGTATTACAGGGCGATATAGTGTATGGTTAAGGAGAGTATTACAGGGCGATATAGTGTATGGTTAAGGAGATTATTACAAGGCGATATAGTGTATGGTTAAGGGGAGTATTACAGGGCGATATAGTGTATGGTTAAGGAGAGTATTACAGGACGATATAGTGTATAGTTAAGGATAGTAGGGACATACAACTTACATATTCATAGAGACAAATATTCCAACATCGTTATTGGATTGTAACTATTTTCACCTCGTCTGTTTTTTGAAAAAACGAGATGAGTTATTCATGACTTGATCGACGTCTGCGTCTGCTGCGTCTGCTACGTCTGCGTCGTTGTCGTCTGCGTGAATCTTAGTTAAGTTTTAGGTTAAGGTCCACTTTTTCAGTAACTCTTAAGCTACAGCTTTGAAACTTTGTATAGTAGTTCTACATCCTAACGTCACACAGAAAATCAAGTTTCATTACTCTGTTGTGAATTTTGCAAAAGTTATGCCCCACTTTTTGAACTTAGAATGATTGGTTACGTTTTGCGTTAGGGTCCATTTTGTCAGTAACTCTTATAGCTACAGCTTTGAAACTTTGCATATTTGTTCTACATCACAACATCACACAGCAAATCAAGTTTCATAACTCTGTTGTACATTTTGCAAAGGTTATGCCCCTTTTTGAACTTACAATTTTGGTTAAGTTTTGCGTTAAGGTCCACTTTTTGTCAGTAACTATTACAGTTACAGCTTTGAAATTTTGCATAGTTGTTCTACATCATAACATCACTCAGCAAATCAAGTTTCATAATGTTATGCATTTTGCAAAAGTTATGCCCCTTTTTGAACTTGCGGACCTACGATTCCTTTGCGCTCGGACGCTGTGGTTTCTATATCTCATTTTTCGAATTTTGCTTACGTTTCGCGTTAATGTCCACTTTTTTTAGTAACTATTACAGCTACAGCTTTGAAAAGAAATATAAGAAGATCGGACAGGGAAATTCAACCACAAAACACAGAAACAAACACGCAAACAGACAAACAAGAAGGCAAAAGCAATAATTATTGCAAATGATATCACAAACACAATAGGGTTGACAATAGGGCGACCGCCTTGGAACGGTCAGTGGCAAAGTAGGCCACTGGGGGAAACTTTGCATAGTTGCTCTACATCATATCAACACCTAGCAAATCAGGTTTCATAACTCTTTGTGCATTTTGCACATTTTTGAAATTTCGTTAAGGTCCACGAACAGACGAGCTTCAGGCATCCGCAGGCGGTGCTCTTGTTTAAATACAATTTTAACATTAAACTTTATGAAACACGTAAATTCGAAGTAACACGGCACACTCACACACAACTAAGGAGCTCGACAAAATACAACAAAATTCAAACATTGAATCAGGACAATGATATAATACAAGGAAGTATGAAACTCCTCCATGACTCGATGGTTCTTGTAGTATCACATGAACCCTATATAATGTCATATCTCTGTTTTACGGAAACAAAACATTGGTATAGGTCGTTTTTTTTTAATTTTCCTTTGTCAGTATGCTCCAACGCAAATGAAAGAATACCCTTTAAATAAAATGTACTGCTGGAGCACCGCTTGATTTAGTACACTGTGTTGTTGTCAAACAATCCAGTTCATAAAATACTATCAAATAGACGTGCATCGTGTTACAACGCAAATGCATTGATGCTCAGCCATTTAACAGAGTTCCGAATTGAACACACGTGTGAACATACACTGACGAGATATAAAAACGCAACAAACAAATGTCTAAATATATTTTTCATTAAGAATGGCATAGCCTTAACATTTTGAACACATACATAGCTCGATACACTTGATCCATTTTGACTGAATTTAATCAGCCCATTATACCGTAAAATCACATTAGCTAGGTCCGCTTCGTTTTCCTCGTGCGTCCCGTGCACATTTACCATGTGGTCAAATCGATTGAAATTTTATTTCAGTACATGTGTAACACACCTGCAAATCATAATTTCAATAAATTGTTGGATACTTTTAAATTCGAGAGATGCCACGGTTAAATAACGCAGACCGAAATCGGATTTTGGGACTTTTGGAAATTGGAATTACGCAAACGGAAGTCGCTAGACATTTTAACGTCAACCGATCGACAATTTCGCGGTTGCTTCAGCGATACAATCTTACCGGTACCGTGTCGGACCGTCCTCGACCTGGGGCGATGCCAGTTACGACGCCACGTCAGGACGTTTACATTCGTCAACGTCATCTACGTAATCGTAAACTTACGGCGACATCAACTGCGAATATAGTCGTTGGGACAAGGGGTCGCCCTATCAATCGAAACACAGTGGCTAAACGATTGCGTGATTAAGGAATAAGGTGCCGGCGGCCAGCTAAAGTTCCCGTACTTACCGTACATCATCGACGTCAACGACTGCAAAAGGGCACGTGCAAACATTAATAATGTGAACTGGAATATGGTTTTGTTTTCGGATGAATCTAGATTCAATTTATTCAATGCAGATGGCAGAGTACGCGTGTACCGTCGACGTAATGAACGTTTTGCAGATAATTGTATTGTGGAGCATGAACGTTACGGTGGTGGCAGCGTTATGGTCTGGGGCTATCAAGAGTGATTTTAAGTCACAGCTAGTCATTTGCAATGGCAATTTGAACGCACAAAGCTATATCAATCAGATTATCACGCCCGTGGTCCTGCCGATATTCCAGCAACGTAACGGACTTACGTTCATGCAAGATAACGCCCCACCGCATCGAGCCAGGCTGACAATGAACGTACTGAACAATAACAACATTCCTGTGTTGCCGTGGCCGGCTTTATCACCTGACTGTAACCCTATAGAGCATCTCTGGGATGAGTTAGGACGTCGGGTGCGTCAACGTCCTAACCCTCCAAGAAACGTCCAGGAGTTAACGAATGCACTGATTTATGAGTGGGGACGCATTCCACGTCGAGTTTATAGGAATCTTTGTCGTTCAATGCGTTCACGGCTTCAGGAAGTGATCAGGAGAAATGGGGGCCATACCCGGTACTGACCATTTAAACTGACTGATGTGGAATAAACAGTGATTACGTAATATCGGTTGGTGGAATCATCATTTTGTTTTTACACATGCATTGTTGAAGAGTCACTGATTAATTTGATACCCCATTTATGAGTGTTATGTAATTATTTTCTCTAATATACTCCTACAAACCCGTTGTTGCGTTTTCATATCTCGTCAGTGTATAAACGAATATGAAAAGGTGCGTTCGACACGAACGAATATGAAAGGTGCGTTCGACACCGCAATGGAAATAATATGTGAAACAACAAAAGTGTTTTGCTTGTTTCACTTATTCATTTAAAATATACGCGACTGTTTTGAAGTATTTATAGTGTAATAAAATAAAACTTCTTTTTTCTTTTCCTTTTAATCAAGTATCATTTTAACTCTTAAACCTTACGAATAATGAGTTAAGAGCTAATAATATTTCGGAGTTTAAGCTTCATAATGAACATGATGAATACATGTATTTAAATCTGTTATTGGCGTAATATAATACAATTCCAATAATTACATGTAATGATTTGCACACAGGTAAATTATCCAGAAAAGCTTACGGATCGCCACAAGTTAAAAAGACTGAGGATTGTCTCGGCCAGCTAGACCGTATCATGCAAATGGCTTACTTGCAGATATCGGTCTTTGCAGATTAAATCGCCCACTAGCGATTAGCATAGTTTATTCGCGCGTTTTTTTCACGCGCATAAAGTCGACGTTTGCGTCATTTGCTGCTTCTCATAAGTTAAAAAGAAGAAATTATTATTAAATTAACTTAAAAATATGCTTTTTTGAAAGTCTTGAATCTCAAAATCTCGCCAAAATCGTCCAAAACGTTCGGGCGATTTCAAACGTTCTATTTTCCCCCAGGCCCAGGTTCTGGATCCGTGTAGCATAGCGTTACGAAGGAATCAGAAGCGGGCCGGCTGACCGAGGCTAGACTGAGGCTAGACTGAAGATTTGCCATACTTTTGTTTAAACATATTTTCTTTCTTATCGCTTGTGTTGGACGACCATCACAACTCACGGCGACTAATACTTTTAGGTCTAACTACACAGTTAGTTCCCTTGAAAACCACGGAAGGGTAAATCTTACGCCTTAAAAAGTAGTAGGGTGTTCTTCGGTTTTAAATATTTCTAATAACTGCTGACAGATATGTTTATTGTTGTTGTAGGTGAGATTAACAGTCTGAAACTACTGAGATGTGCAGCTATTAGATGACTCTGCCACCAAAATATGGCAGTTTTATGGGTGTCGAAGAAGAGCAGGAATTCTAGTCCAAACTCTGGAGTTAAAGCCCAAAATAGTGCACTGGAGGACACCACTGAAATTTTAAAAAAAGTTCAACGTACCAGATTGTGTACAGTTTTGTGTGGGCAAATGAGTTGGTTAGCTTGGAAACTTCCTGTTCGGAATGACCCTGTAAAGTTTATTCATATAGGCCAACATAGTAAACATGCACTGTTTAGTGAGACCTTGAATTTACTTCTTAATATACAGTTGTCGTCAATTCAAGAAAATCATGTTAACTTATGCTAACTATAGCAGAAAACATTCAGAAAGTGTAAGATTGTTAAGGAAAGGCCATGCTCCGCGAGTACGTATTTAAGGAAACAAAACGCTTATATATGCAAAATATTTCCAGACAGACTACAAGTAATTTGCAACTTTAGCAGACTAGACGTGCATATAAATAACATGATTATGTGTTAATGCGTTTCTCCCGCGTGGCATATATGGATATCCGTAGGCTCTGTGGATTTAATCGAGCTGTAATGGGTCTCTATTTTCTACTCTTCCATTTCATTATGTTGAGATTCGTATTAGCACACATTAACACATTCAATGTGATACTTAATATATAAAACGTGTACATAAACGAGTGTGCATACTATACTGGTATTGTCTAGAATATCGAACCATCGCGTGGATATATGGTTGTTTAATATGTGTGTCCTTCTTCTGTAGTTTTTCATGCGCAGCATTTTGGGCGACTTCTCTTCTAAAACTATTAGATGGATTTTCCTAAAAATGTACAGGAATGTTGCTCTTGATGTCTTGTATTTTATTTTTTTTTGTCTTTATTTATATAAATGCCTATTATTAGAAACATACATAAAATAGGAAAAATATAGCATTTTGTAAAAATTCAAACAAAATTAAGAAATGTAAGCATAATGGTAGTGTTCTAAAAAATATTATTAAATATCAATATGCATTGTGACCTATAATTTTAACTACATATATTGTCTTACTATATGTTCAAATAAATGCCTGGGACGTTTGAACAAATTCTGTTATTATGAACATAACAAAAAAGGAAAATATACCATTTCTATATAATTTCATACAAAACTTTGCCTTTTTGCATAGGGGTAGGGTTTCAAAAACAAAATTTCTAAACAATCATGGGGACCTATCATTTTTATTGCATCATTTTGTTATTATAATTAAATGTTCTTTACTTTAATACAAATTTAGCAGAATTGTGACCAATGAATACATTATTAGACTTCAAAAATGTCTTATTTAGCTATTTCATGGACTATTTTTTCAACTTTTTGGACAGATTGACATGATGGTGGCATTACACATTATTTTTTTTTTTTTTTACAACATTTTCTGTCTATATATATAACAGACTTACTGTACAAAAAGTTCAAAGAAAATCTCCTATGCAGAAAAAACTATAGAACATGTCTTTAATAGAAAGTAAGGTGGTCATCGATATGCACACAATTTCATAAGTAATAATATCTTATATAAAACTGTGGGCCAAACCCAACGTATAACATATTATATTATGAAAATAAATACTGAAAAGGTGATCCCATGGAAGCAACCAACACAAACAAGAGAGTAATGTAGCAGACTCGGTTTTATTGAGTCTGTTCATGAGAGGTAATTATAAGATGCAACACCTCTCACGCCTCCTAACACCGGCTTAAGTGATATTCTACCACCAGGCCTGCCAAATCCTCCGGATATTTCAGTCGTTCTCTGGATCTCCGGATGTCAACCCTTTTGTGTTTGTGATGTCGTTTGCATTTTTTATTATTTTTGCCTTTTCGTTTGTCTGTTTGCGTGTTTGTTTTTGTGTTTTGTGGTTGACTATCGTCCTTGAATGCTGCTTTCCCTGTTCGATATGTTTATCCTTCTTTAAGTCTACAATCTCCGGATTTTCCATCAAACAAAATATTCTTGATTTAACAGCTATATTTTCACAGTTGATCAGCTATATCCCGAATTGGTCGTGTCACGATCCCTAGTCAGAGGAATATATACAATTGTCGAATCAGTGGGGTCATCCGTGTAATGCAATGACTGGATTTACAATTAACACCAAAGGACACAATTAGTTCCTTCAGTGGCATAACTGCGTAATGCAGACATATCTGTGACTTCTTTAACTGGTCAACCTAACTGAAATAGCAAGTGTGAGGAACTAGCAACTTCTTTTGTGTGGTACCATAATAACAGCTGCTACTGAGTACGATGATTATAATTTGTAGAGTTGACTTTGTATTTGCATTTAGTACGCATCTGTGTAGAAAAGTAAGTGCACTTTCATAAAAAAAAACAGTTGTATTAGAAACTAAACCAAGTCTTTCTAATCGAATTACTATGTTAATTTATTATTTGCTATACCCTACCAAAAAATGCATCTACTCGTATTAATTGCATAAATAATTTGGCTTTAAAAAATAGTGTGGAAATCAAGTCGCACGCTCCAATTTTCCGTTTAAATGTTCTTCGCGCGTTTTAAATCTAAAATTTTAAAAATGTCCGGATTTTGTGTTTAAAAGTTTTGGCAGGCCTGCACCATTGTAAAAGTACTTTGTAAGGAAGCAGTTTTTCAAAACTACAGGTTATAACGTGTCTTAAATCCAATTTATAGTTCGATCTAAATAACGATGAACTATTTTTATAAGAATTTATTATGGAGCTCATTGCATGGATGTATACGTGAAGGTTGAAGACATTAGGCTAAAAGTGTCTAAGCATATGAGTAAACTCAAATGTTAATATTCCTTCTGAATACGTTTTAAAATCCTCTATACCGGAAAATGTTTCACAACCGTAGATCAATGTCAGTAATGATGTCAGACCTGTTTTTAATATGGATGTAAATTGAAGGCAAATGTGTAAACACTTATAGTATTTATAGACTATCGGATAACTAGTAACTGATTTAAAGGCACGATTACATAAATAAACAAAATCAAATGTAGGTCATGGTCTTGCATGGTTGTTACTTTTGGTGGGTATGCGTAATGGTTGTCATTGAAAATGTATGATTCAAGTTTGAAGGTCTATGATTGTGCGTTGTCTTAGAACTGAGCTAAATGCGAACGTAAACATTTTCTGACAGACTAAATAAAGTCTGTTATTGTCTGACACGGTGACTTCTTGAGGTAGGAAAGTGTTGTGCATGTAAGCATATACGTATGTACAGCGGCAATCAGTGACTGAGAAACTGGGACTGAAAACAAGCATTTAGATCGGACTACACCAATTACCAACCAATCAGCGGACAGGGAAAAAGTTCCGGAGTAAATTCGGAGCTATTACACAGAATCTCTTAATTTTGATTGGTTGTCAAGGTAATCAAACCAAAAAATCTTGCTAAGAAATTAAAATTCAACTTTTGAAGAGTACTTGTAAAGGTTAAATCATACATTTGTGCAATGTATTCATAATGTGTTGCATAATCAAAGAAAGAAGTATATTTTACATTTTCCTCATGTTTCTACATGCAAGTAGGTGGGTCAGCACCATCCGACCCAAACAGCTTTTTCAAAACATACTCAATGTATGGCTTCTGTATGTTTTTTTGATAAAACTAAGGTAGGTCTTTCAAAACAAGTAATAAAAAATATAGCTTCCTACATTATTGAACTCATTACAGAGCTTAGAGCTATAAGTTAGGCCTATGGAAAATGAATTGGTGTAGTATGACCTAAAGATAGATCCTGCATAGGGTAAAAGTGAAAGTAGACATACATTTTTCCTAACACAATGATTTGAAAGTGTGAGAAATGTTGAATTATTGTGTATATTGACTTTTCTTATAACTCTTTTCATGGTTTTTAAATATTTGAAAGTTTTATGATGTAACAAAGGTAATTTAAATTCCTTTATTTGGGTGGTGGACACAAAATTAGCCATACCTGACACCTGGTATACAACATTAGCCTGTAATGCACATGTTTGACTAGTTAAAGGTATATCTAGTAAGTTTTATTCATTTCTGAGGGCTTTGCCTACATTGTTTGGCAAAAATGTCAGAAAGCGACAATCTACATCTGTCCGAAAAGATGTCGAAAAGCCGCTTTTGTCTGTTTTGAAAAAGATGTTGAGGTAAACTCTGACTTTGAGTGCATCGCTTCTATACGGTTAGTGTCGATATGCAAATATGTGATGCGGTTAAATTCGTTTTACAAATTAAATTATTTAGTTGGCAAAAAATATGACCTTTTGTATGTTTTTCAAAAGTTTTTTTCTACCCAACCCCCTTCATTTTAATGAATTTTCATGGATCTGTACTTTAAACAGTGCTTATAGGCTGCATGGTTACATGAAAATGACCTGTAAAGATGGTATAAACAATATCTAATGAAAAAATACAAGAATCAGTACAGTAACAGGCAATCTTGTGTAATGAGCATATTGTAAAACATGGCATGGCCCTAAAAATGGAGTTGGGGAGGATAGTCTCAGAATTATTTTTTTCATTTCTAAATTGAAAAGTTGCATTTTCTTGATGGTTTCGCATATAGAACCTGCTGAATAATGTTAATTAATTCATTTTCAAGATAGCTTCAACTGGTTGAAAATCACATGTTGTTGATGAAATCAATTCAAAATCACTTTATTTGAAGCAAAAGATTGGAACGGTTGTCGAGATATGGCATTTTGAAGATTCTGGATTTACGCGTAAAATCCGAAGGAATTTTACTTTAGCCAAAGCTCTTTAAAGCCCTCATATTTTGTCGAAAAGGATTTTTTTCTTAAAAAGAATGACATCATTTCTCTCAGATCGAATGTATCAAACAATTTAGCCAGTAAAAAACAACTTCAGTCAGGTTTGAATGTCTCTTTAGATCGGACTACACCAATTACCAACCAATCAGCGAACAGGGAAAAAGTTCCGGGGTAAATTCGTAGCTATTACACAGAATCCCTTAATTTTGATTGGTTGTCAAGGTAATCAAACCAAATAATCTTGCTAAAAAATTAAAATTCAACTTTTGAAGAGTACTTATAAAGGTTAAATCATACATTTGTGCAATGTATTCATAATGTGTTGCATAATCAAAGAAAGAATTATATTTTACATTTTCCTCATGTTTCTACATGCAAGTAGGTGGGTCAGCACCATCCGACCAAAACAGCTTTTTCAAAACATACTCAATGTATGGCTTCTGTATGTTTTTTTGATAAAACTAAGGTAGGTCTTTCAAAACAAGTAATAAAAAATATAGCTTCCTACATTATTGAACTCAGTACAGAGCTTAGAGCTATAAGGTAGGCCTATGGAAAATGAATTGGTGTAGTATGACCATTAACAATTTGGACGGACTAACAGACCGATGTTGTTTTGCAGACTATGCTATGGCGATTCAAAAAAAAATAAAAATTATAAATGTCCACACTACCAAATACGAAATAGTCATTTTCGAATTTTATTTTACTCCCAGTGTTATATCAAAATGGATACGCTGCGAGTGTTATGTTGATGTATCGAAGTGTTTAAGAGCACACCTTTCTAAAATGAAACACGACTATACCATGAAACACACAAGTGCGGAGATTGTAACATAATAAAAACATGCAACAGAAAGACAATCAAACTTTAGGTGTATTTTTCGATGATTTGGCTAAAACGGCCCTTGACTAAATGAATATCTGAATTTATCACAGGCGTCATTATGTATATCGTCTACAGAATCATTTAGACATTGTTTTGCAATCAGACAACTAGCAACACACATTATACAAATACCATTACGATAGGAATGTATGCTGTAGCAAAATAAAATGAATAGTATAACCCACCTAATCGTGTAAGTAATAAAGTAGGACGATAACAACGCTAGTGGTTAATATAGAATTTAATTAACATTGTTGAAGTGATACGGGAAATAATTCCCGAGTGAGAAAGATTCTTCCGATATTAAAACGAGTGCTTTTTCGCACGAGTTTCTATACCGCAAGAATATTTCTCACGAGTAAATACTTTTCGGTATCACGACAAAAATGTTAATTAAACTATATAATATATATTCTGTGATGAATTTCTTTCCAGTCATCGTTTGACACAAGTATTCCTTCTTCTGTCATTCCTTTGGCGACAGCGCGGAGTAATATCATGACGTCAATTAGTGACGTAATATCGTGACGTCTATCGTTTAGTTCATAACATTTAGCTACTGTGCTATATTGCACACTAGGCGAGATAGCACAGTAGAGGAAGGGATATGTTATAGATTTTCTCAACTTTAAATCTGACAAATGTTCAACTAAGGATTGATTTGTTTCAAATATGTCTTGTAATGGGGCATATAGTAAGACGGTTCGATTCGAAGTGTCACATTCTCTCTATAGTACATGACGTTTACATATTACAAAAGTAGTAGTAGTAGTAGTAGTAACTGGGGTAATAAATTACGTACTTATAAGTTATTTAAAACTAAATTTGAAAAAAAGAAATGTATTGTAAACTAATACTACCAAGAAATCATAGATCAGCTTATTCTGGATTCCGTTGTGGCGTAGCACCTATTAGACTAGAGACTGGAAGATATGAAAGACTTCAAATTGGTGAAAGAGATTGTCCATTTTGTAAGGTTCATGTGGAAGATGAGTTACATGTTATGTTAACCTGTCCTTTCTATAATTATATCAGAGCTAATTTATATGATAAAGCAATAAACCTAAATCCTTTTTTTAATCTTCTACAAAAGAACAAAAATTGGTATATTTATTCAAAACTCCAGCCTTAATTCGTGTATGTGCCAAATCCTGCTACTTAATTCTGCATCGTCGATCGAGCGTTTTGTATCGCTAGACTTTTTTATTTCTTAAATATGGCAAAAATTGTCAATTTTATATCTGTAAATAATGTCAATTTGTTTTATCATATCATGATTCGGTTTTATTTCCTTCTATGTAAATGATGCTAATCAGTTCATTTTTGGTCTGATCAAAAGGGATAACAGATTTTTAAAAATATTTTTTTCTAAGTAATGCGCAATAGTGCTTTGTTTATTTTTCAAATCTTACAATACTCATTCTTAGTGCATATTTTATAGATAGATAAGCATCATTTACATGTCTTAATGAGTAATAGATATGCTAATATATTTTGAATTTGATGTTTTTAGCTTCTTTTAAAATGTGTTGAGTGTTTTATAACTATAGTCTCTTATAATTCTAATTAAAATGGCATGGCTCTCTTACAGAGTTTACGATGTATTATTTATGTTTGTATTTATTGTAAACCATAATGAGACTTTAATAAACTTCGGTAATATATATACACATAGTACTGGGGGATAGGACATTAATGTATTTTATAGTTTACACGTGTTACATTACTTGCCATTTAGATTGTAAAAGATCGGAAAACAAAAGTGTAAGGTTTAACTAAAACGTTAATTATAAAATGAGAATTCTGGAAACAAGACATTCTTTTATATTTCGCCGACTATGTTATTGTGAGCATGATGCGGGCATCAACATGTTTAGCATGTTGTTTAACATATATACTCTTGGTTAAATTAATGTGATGTTGTAACATTTTGCATCCTTCCGCTATTTCTTATTTCTGAGAAATGTATGTCATTTTGTTACCGTGGTTAAAAGTTTCAAGGTTAAAAGACTATACAATAGGATACGAAAGTTACTGGAACCATACGCCGTACGACATGGGGAAGAAATATACACCATGTCCACCGCCATATGCATGCCATCTTCGGGATGGTTAATCTTTTGTACTATTGATTTTATGAATATTGAGTTCTGCTCAACCCGGGCTAGAGGGCGTGAGCGGTAGCTAGCATATTTCACTACCGTTCATGAACAGTCTCATTCAAACCGAGACTGCAATATTTAGTATATGTCGTTTTCGGCCGTTTCCAAAGGTCCACTCTCATACACTTTTACAAGAAACGCTCATCCACAACGAGGTAACTCAGACAAATAAGAGTCCATAAAGAAATACCTTACTTCAAAGACCATTATATAATGCCAGGAATTACCTAACTCCTCAAACTAGTTAAATGTTACAGACCCAGTTGCGATCAAGTACCACATTAAAAGGCAGAACGAACGCAGAACGAACGGAAGCTGAACGCAGAATGAACGCAGAACGAAAGCAAAATGAACGATATTTACACTAAAGTCAAATCAAACGCTGAGTACATTTTTATCAACGAAAAATGAACGATGAATGCATTCTTGGAAAGGGCCATCAGGCAACCATCCTATGTAGTGGGAAATCTGGCACACAAAGAATTTCTACAAGAAATCAAAGATCACCAGATTACAGCGCGATAAAAGTAATACCATTTGCAAGGCTGTAAATGGGCAATCCGTATATTGACAAAATATTGATCAATATGTAAGCGTTGGTAAACATTAAGTGATTTAACTTAAGTTTAAACAATACGCTGTTTCTGAAGGCATTTTATCCTGTAAAAACTAATGCACATATGTCTTATAACGTAAACAAGCGTCTACATGAGGTTGGGTGTAAAAGCCGGTACGGTGCCGGTACCATACATTCCAAAATATAAAGAAAATAGCAGGAGCGTAGTACGGAGAATATCGAAAGTAGCAATGAATAGTAAAGATTATCGGTATATTATCAGTGTATGAAGGATGCATATAACGATGTATATATAACGACAAATAATGTTTATTAATTTATTTATATCATATATTAGAACAATTAGCATGTATACATGAAATAGATATATATCATATGTATTTGGATAATAAATAGAATCCCTGCCGTACCGTACATCATTTGTGTAACATTTATCACAAATACAGATGTAATGTAATTAACATTATTAAATGAATATCCGACATGGGGTCAATACCATGACCACGAAAATAATGACATTAAATAACGTAACAATTCAAATTGTTAATTTAAAAGTGTGACAAACATTTAGGCAGATTTCAAGTGACATTCACAAATCTTAACATAGCAGAATACATGACTAATCAGCAATATTTATATCAATAATAAAGATTATCCTTGGCAAACACTTGTTAATCTATGGAAACCTTGTCTGCAAAATATTGATTTTGACGTAATTTTTCAATAATTACATTCATTATATGCACATTTGAAGAGTAGAAAATACGATTACCATAATATTTAATTGAAACCTTTTATCATATTACATGATGGTAACTATCAAAGGCTGTTCATAAGTGTTCGCGAGTAGAAGATATTGATAACTATGTACCACAGACATCTCTTTATCAAACCATAAAATTATTTTCATCAAAGACTACATGTATTATTATTTTTTATTTTTTTATTTTTTATACTTATGCTAATTCAATGAAGTTTGTTTTGCTTTTGCCATATCGCCACCGAAAACGTCTTTGCAGAAATCCTGTTTTTCAGACATTCAAGGGGCGATAACTATGTCATGCATGGTTGCATCTGACCGGTTTTCGAAAGGAACCGAGGTCTCATGTATACGTATGTCGTGACCAACTTTCTCTGACATTTTTGTTTTTACAATTATTCCCCTTTGACACTGATAAAATTTAAACATTTCATAACTTCACTTTTTATCCCCCGTCGATTAGGCGAAGGGATATAGAATTGCCGTTGTCTATCTGTCCGTCCGTCCGTCCAGTACCATAACTTTGGTAATTCCTGGTCTGATTTTAATAATATTGTGCACAAGTGTTCACCTCCTTAGTACGCAAACCGTTTTTATTTCGGAATTTGACTTTGAACAATACTTTCTGAGTGGCATCGTCCATCAGCACTTTCAGTTTTTTGATTTAAAACGCTGAACGCTGAAAATGAACGCAACGAACGAAACGAACACAAATGCATTTCGCTACTTTGGATAACTTCTATTATTATACTTTTGAACGCGGTTGAATTGATAATTAAAATCTGGATTTAAACGAAATGCGTTTTTCAGCATTTTAATGTATGTCAGAATAATCTGTCGTTTTCATGACGTTTTGGCCCTAACGTGTTGACACCGTTGTAAATGGAGATAATTCATAACAAACGTTAATTAAATTAATTATTGTAGTAATTATTCAGAAGAGATATTATTTGTAATGATTCAAAAAAATAATATGTTTTAAACGTGTTTTGATGATTGTTTACAATAAAAAATTACAATATGCTAATTAGGTAAACAGTGGAAAGTGAAAGAGAGGACATTTTAAAGAAATGTTGATATCGAGCAGGCAGGACGACTGGGACAAAGTGACCCCGCGAAGCGTGCAGCTGGCTGTGCTCGTCCGCGCCATGTTGTGCGGTAAATATAGATATAAAAATCGAACAGGAAAAGCAGCATTCAAGGACGGCAGTTAACCACAAACACACACGTAAGCAAATTTAAAGATGAATAAAATGCAAAAATAAGACATCACAAACACAAAAGGGTTGACAATAGGGCTACCGCTTTGGAACGGTCAGTGGCAAAAAAGGCCGCTGTGGTTTAGGTTCTAGGGTGCAACAAACCCCACACTTACCCTACTGTCAACCCAATAAAACGAGACAATGTAAATAAAGACCCCACCATGAACTATTCTCTAACCAACAAGGCATCATTAATAGGCAATATAAATAAAACACAAAGATGCTCGTGTATATATAAATATAAAAAACAATAACCTAGAAAGCCACAAAGAAGGTATTCAGTGACTTGGCAGAAGCCAGAGCAGCAAGAGAATAAACCAATGAGAGCACGACAAGACAAGACTGCAGACAAACATCACCGACCTAATAAACAAAAAGCTGTACGATATGGTTGCTGCGCGGAGGCTATGACAGTGCCTAATTATCAACATTTGTACATATGTTTTTAACCTGCATTTAACGTGGCCCTAAAGAGGGACGCTTAGACGACTACTGGAAAATTGACGTTGGACCAGCAAGATACCTCTTGTCACTGCGAGTCCCCGCAAATGATGACAAGCGTCAGACTACGATTGATCTCCACATCTCATACTGAACCATTTGCGTAGAATTAACCCTGAGAGATGTGCACCTGTCATATGATGTACGGGACCCTGAGGGTTTTTGCATTTGTCGTATGATGTACGGGACCCTGAGGGTTATAACACGTGCATAGGGATTGACCTACTTGGACATATTGTGCGCCTTTAATCTCCTGTCTCCTAATTGGACGAGACCATTTCGAGCCAGCAATCGGATTGACCTAGTCACAATTCTGCAGGCAATCCGATTTGCCATAATCTTTTATTGCAACACTAATCTACTTTGACCTTGGAATCTTCTGTGGGTTTCTACACCAACATGCTAACTCCAACTCAACTCTACTGCTGCTGTCTTGTCATCTCCATTGGATCCGATTTATGAATCGACATTCGACTGATTCTTCTACTGAAATGCTCGCCAAAAGGCCTAGTTGCCAATGGCGAGGGTAAATAAACACTTCTACTTACTAACCAGAAAAATGTTGTTGTTCGATCGGCTATAAGAATCACGACATTATATCGCAGCGTGGGCACTGATGACGCTCATGATGTTTGTATAGGGGTCGCCTTGCCAGCCCTATACGCCATTGACGTATACTTTACTCGCGTAGAGTGGTATGGTTTTACTGAACTACATTGTGTCAGGTGTAACAGTCTGTATAGTTTAGTTGGTTTAGTTTCATTTGACCGATTGTGAAGATGTCCTCTGCTTGCCGCCACAGCACATATCACATATCACGCCGAAGTCGGAGGTCGGATGTCAGCAGTCGGAAGCCGAGAGACACCAACCCATCAGCGTTATCGACGCCGAAGACTGAAGACAGAAGACCAACGACGGAAGACGTACAGGCCATCGGAGGGTATGTGCGGCGCAGGGGTCATACTGTGATGGGTGTGGCCCCAAACTGGGCTACCAACTACTCCAGCCCAGTAGTTCGTTGAGCAACCACCGTAGCGGATGTCGTCCAGACCCACCCCAAACCCCGCCCACCACCCCCACCCCCACCACCCACCTCAATGCCGCAGCGACAGCTACATAGAGCAACAGCGACAAAATACTACGCACTCAACCGAGATGACAGCACCCAGACTACAGATACATTGCAGATACTACAAGAAGTACAGTCCAGACTCTACTGTGCCCATCCCTTTAAGACGTCTTGTCGGGTTATGTGGTGGAGTGACGTTAAACCTTAGATCGACACAATTATGTTGTCTGTCCGCTTGAGGCTTGAGCGGAAGTTTAAACGAGATTGACTGGGACCGTTCGTACTTTTCGGCTTCACTTTGCCAATGCTCTTAAGTTAGCTTAATTGCGTAAGAGAGAAAGAGGAATTTGAATTGCAGGATATTTTGAACACGTGGTTTCAGTTAGTCTTCGTTGGCTAGTGTTAGAAGCAAATCGTACAGTAATATCTTGAAACACGTTGTACTCAAACACGATTTTTTTGAATTGCAGGATTGTTTGGACACGTGGTTTCAGTTAGTCTTCGTTGGCTACTGTTAGAAGCAAATCGTACAGCAATATCTTGAAACATAGTTTGAGACATGTTGTACTCAAACACGATTTTGATATATATATAGCTTATTCATAAAGTTTGAAGTTGATTAATTGTGGTGATTATGGCTGAAACCATTCTGGTTATTTGAGAATCCTTATTTGAGATCAAAGTTGGAATACTTCATCGTACATTTATGCTTCAAGCTGATTTGTGCTGATCATATGATTTCAAAGAATCGTTGTTTCGAATGAGGAAAATTGTATATAATGTTTCGAGCTGTATGGCTCAGAAACAAATGAAATAAGTTTATAGTTAAACTGGGGTCACCTTTTATCTAGTCAAAACATTGTTACCTCAATGAAGATCCCGTTTTAAAGTTCAAGAGCTATAGGAATTAATATAAATAAGGTTAATTCAAGCTTCCATCTTGACTAAAGAATTAAACTTTTTAAATGGTGTTTTAGTGTTGTTTTTTTGTTTTTTATTTCAAAAACGTGGGTATAATGACGTCATGTGAATGAACTATCACTTGCATTTATTTCTTTGACATTTACAGCATCCGCAGGAAATTATAGTTTTCAAATCATGTTATCGATTCCATTCGACGCAATTCGCTCAATTATACTCTGTCTTATACTTTTAAAGGTGTACACTAATAGTACAAAATATGTACACTAAGGTACAAAAGATGTACACTAATAATACAAAATATGTACACTAATAGTACAAAATATGTACACTAAGGTACAAAAGATGTACACTAATAGTACAAAATATGTACACTAATGGTACAAAAGATGTACACTAATAGTACAATATATGTACACTAATAGTACAAAATATGTACACTAATGGTACAAAATATATACACTAATTGTACAAAAGATGTACACTAATAGTACAAAATATGTACACTCATGGTACAAAAGATGTACTCTAATAGTACTAATAGTAATTGAAACCTCCATCTATGGTCAGATACCCTTAACTTTAGAAATTGTATTATTGCTGGGAGTTAAATTATTAACATGTTAACAGACTAGATTATTTAGCAGAAACTAATCATCAGATCAATTGAAAAAGATGTTGCATATATGTTCTATTTTAATCCAATACATAAACAAAGAAAATAATCTCTTAAGATATGAATGTTATTTGTCAAAATGTTAATAAAATCGACGCTACCTACTAAAAATAGTTCTTTTTTAAAAAAAAACTGTATTGTAATATCAAGTTCATATGAACTTCTGATTTCAGTTGCATCAACAAAGTGTTTTAATAATATCCCATTTGTGTTAATTAAGGATTTAATAATGAATTATATTTATTTCATACAAAATGATGTTTCAATAGAAACTAACGAAATATATATCTAACCAGGAGAACTAACGTTACATTGAACTTTGATTGTTCAACTATAGTTCAGCTTGTAGCAAAAGTTCAAGTATATAAACAGTCAAGGTTTAGGCGTTTCGAGCATAAACCTGCCCTTTGTAGTTTTAACGTTATGTATCTAGGTGCGGCATTTGGACAGGTTTTATCAGAAAACCATTCAATAGCCAAAATAGAAAAACGCGTTGCTTCTTTCAAAGTTTCACATACACTGTGATGGAAGCATTTAGTCGTGGCATAACTTTAACTAACTCGTTCTCTATACAAAGTAAGAGGCCGTTAAAATAACGCACCCGTGACAAGAAAAGATTGTAGCTCTAAATGTATAACGCATTCGTAGTTTATCGCACACTTGGTCTTTGTCACATTTAAATGTTTTTTGTGCATTTTACCATTCCACTTACTCATCAGTTTGTGTCAGATACATCAAATCCGGCTTCTAATTCCTGGAGCGCTTACGGCGTGCATAAACACGGACGAGTGCTGCAATTATTGCAGTTATTGAGATTGATTGTTTATTTAGGCATATTTACTTTATATAGTTTATGTCGTGAGCAGTATCAGTAGGTCATGCCTTGAGGATAACTCAAGCAAAATATACAGGCATTTAATAGGTGTGTGTTTTTTACATAGTTCATTTTTCGTCAAGTACGGACCTACACGATTTGAATTGAGTGGTGAAGAGAATCTTGATTTTCATCCTCACGATCCCTGGGTCCGATTCATAAAGCTTCTTAGCAATGTCTTAAGTGACATTTTATCATTTTTTTTAAACATATTGACGTTTTCTTAATATTGCTTATAAGGTTATGGATAAATAAAACACACAGCAAAATATTTATCTTAAAACAGATGGTATGTAGTGTCCCTGAGAGATTAATAAGGAGTTTTAAATATATGTAAAAACTTAAATTTTAACTTAAGTAACATTTCCCACTTAAGTTGCTTAATGAATACGGGCCCAGGCCTACAGCATACTTTTCGAACCCATAGTCTGTGCATTTCAGTAAAATCGGAATTATACGTTGTTATGATGCTTATCAGAATCGAACTGTTACGGAAATTGACGTGTTTTATTGTCGGAATATCCGTTATAAAACTTTTCCATCGCTTAATGGAATTAAGGCGGGACCACGTGATGAGTATAATCAGAATGATACGTTGTTACGGAAATTGACGATATTTGACTGTTAACTTTCATATCCCATCCAACCCCTTCTCCAAGAACCGAAGACAGGGTAGGGCTGGGTATGAAATAAAACTTTAATTTAGGCTTAAACTGTTTGTATTGTAAAAGTGATTTTAAACAGGTTATCGCATTTTTTCAGTTAAAAATGTTTTTAAACGTGTTTTATTGTCGGAATATCCGTTATAAAACTTTCCCATCGCTTAATGGAATTAAGGACCACGTAATGAGTATAATCGGAATGATACGTTGTTATGATGCTTATCAGAATCAAACTGTTAGGGAAATTGACGATATTTGACTGCTATTCGAAACACGGCTTGAATCGGCCTTACCGGATTTAAAAAAGAAAACACAGCTTTATTGCTGATTAACATGTTTTGCCTATTGCAAACCTACCGACGGTTAGGCAGATTGACGCAAATTCTCAAAATGATTATCTCAAAATGCATAAGCATGGGTCCGTATTCATAAAGCAACTTAAGTAGAAAATATTACTTAAGTCAAAATTTAAGATTTTTACATATTTTCAAATATCCTTGATACTTCAGAGCATCTGTTTTAAGATAATTATTCAGCTGTAGGTTTTATTAGTGGGGCAGATTTGTGAAAAACGTGTTTGATAAAAGCACCAAAATTTGCACATAGCTAGACAATACCATACTGGAAAAATTAGGCTATGGACCCACGACAGATTTTTCATAATGGTCGCCATTTTCAAAATGGCCGCCAAATATGTAATAAATAATCAGTTGAACCTATATGTATCAGGTTTTAACAACATATATTATGGTAATTGCAACAAATTCCGCAAAATGATAGACAAAGGGTCATGAAATACAATCTGGGTATATTTTAAGTTCTAAATGGCTGCCGTTTTCAAAATGGACGCCGAAACGTGTTGAATATAGTGAAAAGTATAATTCGTTTAATAGTTGTTGGTAGAAAGTAATTAATATGTTGAATTTGTTCACTCAGTTTTCCTGGCATAGTATTTGTTTGTTAATATTGCAATAAAGAGTTATTTACAGGAACCCTATGGTTAATGTGTTAAGGGATTTACAAGTTTAAATCAAATTTCACTTCGGATTTATACTACGTTTTCTTCAGCCTTTGGGATTTTTAAAGGGTACTAAACTAAGTTTCTTATCAGAAATTGTCGGTTCATTATAAAATATATTTATAAAACCCTAAAATACATTGACTTGGTAAACCTTATTTACAAGACAAAACAAGTAAACAAAACCTAAACGCGAAGACATTTTATGCTAATGGATTAACTTAGTCTAAACTATATAGTTCCCGAGCAGAAATGAATTGGCCTGAAAGCCAATGTGAAGATCATAATGGCATTTTGCGTTGAAACCATCGTATTTAAAATGGAGGCACTTAAAACAATCTCAGACTTGTTTGAAGACTATAGATGGACCAGTGCCCTTGTGGCAATTATGACACTGCAGATAAACACATACATCAAGGAATGCTCATCACGTGATTACCATACTTATGGTAAACCAGGCTTACAGTTATTTGAAGTGTGAGCAAGGCAAGCCTTAGACCAGTGAATATCGCACATGACGATCATAAAGAGAAACCAAAAGTTCGCAATTGCAGTACTGTTCAGTTAAACTTTAAATATCTCTGTGTGTGAGATAAACTTCATTGGTGTTGTCTCATCAGTACCCAATGGCAAGCAGAAATATAAGATTGTGAAAGAAGATTAAGATGCAGTAGGTGCTGTAAACACATCGCAGCTTCCACATTGGATGATCTCTGAACCAGATATGGTCTGAATTATCTGTTAATTTCAGTTATTGCAATAACTCATCAGGCGCTGCCTATTAAAGGACTCTGATCTTTTCCATCATGAACAAGTTAAAGATGTTCGTAAGAAATATCTTCATGGACAATATTGAGGATTTACTGGTACTTGACTTGCGTTACATAGACGACTGACTATCGTTTAACAGAAATTGCAACAAATAGGTACATTATGTAATGCAAAGCATGCCACGTTTGTAACAGAGCTTATAGATGACATAACCAAGTATGTCATTAAAGCTACAGAGTCTCTATATCAATCGATTTCTTCTTTGTAGGCGTGTCTTCATGTTCACCAGCTCATGTCGAAATCGGGTATTTAAGCGAGCAAATATAGTGCAGGAAATCATTTACTGCATAGACATCGACCAGTGCACATCGTACCTATATACAGGTAACAGTCAATTTTACAGAAAAAAAAGTTCACCTCTTTCGGAGCTCGAACACACGACATTCTGATTTAAGTCAGGTGCTCTATCCACTGAACTATAATGCTACTTGAGAAAATAGTATACTAACAACCACTTATTATGAGGCAAAATAACTTAACATATTTGAACGCAACTCAAGATGGGTCAATACATATATATGTTCTCGCACGTGTAAATTAACATTGCCTGGTGTAATATTGTATGTTATCAATATGAAACTAATACTTCGCCTCAAAACAACCATATCTCGACTTGTTATTTAGCGCTTGATGAGTTTGTGTCTGCGCGCTTGTTATTATGTAATGCCTATTTAGTGTTAAAAATGCTACAACATACCAATAAATAGCCGTGGTCTATTGGTTCAGAGTACATCCTTTAAAACTTAAAAGTGCAAAGATGTGTTCAAATCCTGTTCCGGGCAACTATTTTTTTATCACATATTCTGAAGCCGTATATTTATAGATGTCACCTGTACGGAGGGTAAATATGTGAAATTTTACGCATCGATTTCTGCTTAAAAACCGACTTTTGGGGCGTTCGTCGATTTGAAACTACTTCACACGTGACTCATTCATATTCATAAGTTATTACCAGTTAAAATAGGGACTGTGTAGCTTTAAACAGATAAACCAGAATATGTTTTCTTTCCTCAGTGGGCACCTATAACAGATGCTATAACTTGCTTTCTCTTCTCGCATATATATACTTAGGGGGAAAAGTTTAGCAAGTCTTTGTTGCATCCTGGAAATAATACATTTTTGGTTGTAAAATCAAATAACTACTGCCCTAGACACATTATTTTATTAAACACACATCAATAACAGTCGAACATCTTAACGACGTAACGAATAAATGAACGTATGGGTCAAGCCCGTAAAGTCCCAAAATGTCAGTACATTTTGTATACAGTATTATTTCATCTAAAAAACTTGCTAAACTTTTTTCCGTCAGTATATGTATTATACGAGTATTAGGTTCCGATTAACGGCAGATTAGGGTGTTTCACCAGCCTTTTCTAACTTTGGAAAACGTTTTTGGACTTTATTCAGACTATATGAGCTGCCTTAAAATGCATTTTAATGCTTGTAAATCATTAGTAAGTGTGATTATCAAGTTCTTTTACACATTGTTGAATGTCACTTGCAGAAAGTTTAGTAGGTGACGGCCATAATGCAAAACAAAATCAGAGCTCTGTTTAACTGGCATAGCAATCGGTTGCGATAGAAGAGAAACTAAAATCACGTCCAATAAAACAGAGATGCAAACACAATAAATGTGCCTTGTATCAGACACCGAGAATCTGAGACTGATCTCGATCATTTCACTAAGATAATACGATACAATGCGTGTGTTGCATGTGACATGTGCCAAACAATATTTCATTAAACATATGCTATATACAGTAGACACAGACGTTGTAGTACATCTTATAGCAATGGTACAGTAAATAGAGTTAGATGAGCTATGTGTTTGATTTAGGAGCTAGGAATAACTTTAGATTCTTCGTAGCATACTGTATTGCCTATTCATTAGTTCATATAAACCAAGACGAATAGTTGCTTTTCACACTTACTAGATGTAATGAAATATCTTCATTTGCTGAAGACGGTAAAACCTGTGCATGGAAAATCTGGAAATACTATGTTGAGGTTGCACAAGCTTTCCAATTCCAAAAGTTGTGCTTGTTGGAAAATGTATGACAAGAGGAAGTGCATGTTCGGCAAGATGAAGGGCGTGTTGATGTCGCAAAAAATTGTTGACATTCAATGGTTCCAAGAAACAACAAGTCCATGTCACCAATTGATGTTGCTCTTTTCAAGCACACCTGCCGAGTTGGTTAACAGGGTGTAATTGGACATTGTTGGAGACATGGCCTTTAGGTCCACCTGTGAAATGCCTACATCCGGTGACTGCGGTTGGAAGAAGACATGTTGAAGCCATTCTCGATAACACTACCACAGGCATCAGCGTTTGCAAGGGACCTATTAAATGTAGATTTCAAAGAGACAAGTGTGTTGCAAACGAAGTGTCAAAGCAGGAATGATGTATATAGTCGTTTAAAAATGGGACGTTGGGTACTGTGACTATGATTAAGAAAACATGTACCATTCCAGTAGGAGAGCAGCCTTGATATTTTCCTACATTTATTAAATATTTGGTAACGCATGGCAACGAAAAGTAGTACGTCATCTTTCGGCAATGTCATTTCGGATTTTTTAAAACACATAATTTGGAAGATTGTGACAATTGCTGATGATGAAATTTCACATTTCCGCTTTAATTTTCGTGATTTTCGGCTGTACCGACTTTTTTTTAGAAGCTTTTACTGCATGATAAATGTAAAATGTTGAAGCGAGGGACGATAACTTTAAAAGATGCCATTTTAAGACTACGTTAAAAATGACAACAGTCGTGTGTTTTTTGTTAAATAAAATACGAGGAGATACTTGAATTGTTGTTTTAGCTCACATATTACATGAATTTAGCTGCATGTCACGAAAAGCTTGTTATTTCTTTATCAAAAGTACACGAAAATACGAGTTGTTTCACTCCACTGTAATTTTGACCTGACCGTCCTCGCACAAACTGCAGGCGCCCTAATCGATGGAGCGGGTAGTATTGGGCACCCTCTCATACGTAACAATCGCTACTGTTCAAGATGGGAGTTGGGGTGGAGAGAAGGAGGGGGAGGGCATTTGAGCTGAGATTTAAAAAGATGCGCCCCATCCCCTTCCCACCCCTACGTCAACTAAAATCATGGACATTTTTTTTGAAAGCTCTTGTAAGCATACACATTTTTAAACATATTCAGATAATATATTTGTTGCTGTTTTTTTGACTAGACTGTCCAGTGTCTAATTGTCATCCGCAACTTGGTGCAATCAGTAGCGCAGCAGATTTGTAACCGGAGGTGGTCCCACTGAGTTTTATCGGTGTGTTCTTGGGCAAGACACTTTCCCTTAGCCTCGTCCGTCGGATGGGGATGTAAACCGGGCGGTCCGCGTATAGGTCTATCATCCGAGCATATTACAGAACCATAGGAATCTATTCGATAATAAGATTAGGGCACGTTCCCGGATTCCTATATATCCTCCCACTCTCTCTGGGGCGGCTCTAAATAACCTGTTCTGTGTTGATGAGCCGTTAAACAACAATCAATTCAATTCATCCGCAAATATCAAAGTGAATTTTTTATTTGATTTAAAACATTTTATTTCAAATATTTACATCAAAACATCCCAAATATAAAGGGTATTACATAAAAAATTAAATTGCATCATACAATAATTGTTTTTATTTATTAAAGGGACAAACAGCATTTTTGAAGTAGTTATCAAGCATTAAAATTAGCACCTCGATTCATTAATTAGAACTGATTTTCACTTTACACCCACTTGCATATATTTAAATTATAAGTTATAACATTTTGGAGTTTAAAAAAAAGAAGATTGCTGCATGTCCCTTTAATATGCGCACCTCTCAGCCTGTATTGTTTATATCAACATATGTGGGGTTATATATATATATGCATGTATCTGTTTGTTGTTTTTTGGTGGATGCAGACCACCCACTTTTCTGGGTAGAACCAGTAATATACACCTCCTGCCATCTGTTTTTCCACAAACTTTATAATCCAATAAAATTCAGAAAACATCACTTTAATCCACTAAAGAAATTGGGCATGGTCAGTCAGATTAACCGTAACACATTTATTTTTTCGTATTAGCCCTTTTTTCAGCCACTCCAATGAACTGTCCAGTTAATGTCGCCATCGATCCACCTCTGTCAACAGTCAGAGATGCATGTTGATATGATATTGTGCTGAACTCGTGATCCTGTTACTAAACATATTTTTCTTGAAGTTGATGCTAGTACTGTCCGTATGAGGTATTGCTGATTTATGATTCATAAAAAAAATATATTGTACACAGTCGCGTTATACTATTCTTGTTCGTTTAAGTATTTCTGCTTATGTTGTTAATGTTGTAAAAAGTTATTACATATGTGACTAGACATTTGTTTCAATAAAATCCTCCCATATATATTGTGACATCAGTAACATTTTTCAGCTAGCTCCCAGCATCTCAGGACATCAGGGACTCTGAAAATAAAAATGATACAGATTTTGTTTAACCATACATGTGATATTTTTGTTTCAACTGAAATAGGTAACAAGTTGGTGAGTTGAAACAGATGAATAAAAAGTGACTATAGAACCTTTTTTTTATAAGAGTATATACTGAACAGAACATGGTGGGAACATCGACCAGAAAGAACTATATAACATGACGTTCTAATTTTACTTTAATTTTAAATGGTGGTTTGAAATATGGGACCAAAATACGGGTATCGCCGGTTACTTTTCTTAGCAGTTTTCGTGTTTAAAAAAACCTGTGTTTTTTTTTTGTTATTAATTTTTTAAACAAAAAAATGGGTCGGAGGGTCTAAGAACTGAAAAAAACAAACAAAAAACTCTGGCCTAAGTTGGCTCAACAACACATTATATGTCATTTAGAGCCGCCCTTGAAAGAGGGGAAGGGCACATAGGAAAATTAAAAAAGATACATATTTTGTTTACCGTAACCAGATTTCGTTTCAACTTAAATAGTTAACAAGTTGTAGAATTGAAATATGTAAATGAATAGTGATTATAGAACATTGTTTACATGTACGATGAATTAAAAATAATCGTTTTCTGCTAATCAACACATTACCGGTATGCCTTATTTAGAGCCGCCCCAAAGGACACATAGGAATTCGAGAACCTGTCTTACTCTTACTAATGAATATATTTCTATGGTTGTTTATCGTGCTCGGATGATAGACTCCCCAGTTTCAATCCCATTCCAACAA